>JAUZNJ010114763.1:0-19701 GCA_034780135.1 Jordanella pulchra | reverse complement strand
AAATGACTCTGCAGCATCCAAAAATGTAAAAAGATGCTCATTCGGACCTTTATAATGGTAGTCCTAAAAGGGTTAATAAGATATCAGTTTTGAAAATATGTTATTGTCTTGTTTTTTCAAGAAATTTATAATGTGACAAATCAATGAGCTTGCTTAACAGTGGTGCATGTTTTTTTAAGATTTGATCTTGTTTATGCTTTGACCCATAAATGACCCAAAGCCTCAATAAAAATTCTTCTTACGGCCCTCAAAGACTCTCAACTTCTAACGTTCTCCCCTTTTAATTCTAATATGTTGTGTTGATCTAGCTTAAAATAAGGGAGAAAAAATGTTTAAACTATACTCAAATTGTCATTCCTGTTTTTTTTTTAGTTTAAAGATTTCCAAATCCACTATGTACTAGATTGTTACATAGCTAAATTGAAAAGAAAGAATGAGACAGATAAAAAAATATGTTTGTTGCTATAAATATGACTCTTCATAGTAAACATAGAGCTGTTAGGTGTTGAACTTACGTTGAATTTTGTAACCAAGTAGTTTGAGTTAATATCTACATTTATATGTACTTTAGTGAAATTAATATTAATTAATTGATTACTCCTTGCTCCTACATGGACAGAAGGAAAATTATTGATCAGATGAGGAGATGGAGACAGATTAAAGAGAATTAACACCAGCTACTACAAAAAAGAGAATACTTCGAGAAAACCAGAGAACACAGACTAAGAAGGGAAAAAAAAGAAATAGAAAAAGGAAATTATATAGGTTCTTTGAAAGAGACAAAAATAGAAGAGGTTTAGTCTACAGTTTGGGTGATAAAATAGCAGTTTCAGTTGGTTTTATGTTTCCTCATGGAGACAATTCATAGTCTGCATGTTTGCATGAAGCTTCTAACTGTGCTGTTCTAATTGGACCATTTTCACCTGCAATGTAAGAACATTACACCAGGACAGCAAACCTTTATTTTTCATTAGGGCCTTTATTATGGTACACTAAAAAGTTGAATTTTATATTATAGCTTTCTCTAGATTTTATTCAGTTTTATTTCTCCGTGCTTAATATTTTGTAATTCATCATAGTACAACTGTTAAATCTGTGGGGAATTCTAGCAAATACTCTGCCCTAGACTTTGGTCATGTTCCTTATGTTTTACTATAAGCACCTGCTGATGTTGTCTCTGGTTCAGAAGAAGGTTTGGATTAGTAATGTGGCATTGGTAGCCCATATGAAGGATCTGTCTGTGTGCAGTAGATCTTTATATTACTATTTATATCATTATCAATATACTTTATGTATTACATATTAATTTGGTTTGACTACAATCTGAATCTGAATCCTTTAAAAATTCCTACAATTTTTTAAAGGATTTTACTTCTCAATCCCCTCAGTGCTGCAATTATCCCGGCTCTTGTTGTCACTGTTCCCACCACACATTTCCTTGTATACCATTCTATACATAGCACTCTGTACAACAGTGATCTATTGTGACTTAACTATCATGCAGAAGGTGTCAATGATTGTTTTCTGGACCATTGTCAAGTAAGCAGTCTTCCCCACGCATTGTGAAACCTGTTTACCCTGTCTGGAATAACACTTGATTTTGCAGGCGCCAGACACTCAATTTTAATAATAAAAGTTCAGTTTTATGTGTAATGAATTAATATGAGTTCACTTTCTAAAGCTGACAAATTTAATTTATGTACAATAATCTTTTCTTAAAGTTCCTGTAGATGTGAGGCTTGAGAATGGAAATTATATATGTGTCTTTGTACAACAATTTTCTACACTATCCTAAAAGTCATCCCATTACATTAACCTCTTTATCTACCTCCATTTTATGATTAAAAGGTAAATTCTTACGACTCTCACTGCTTTTTCTTCTTTCTTCCCCTCTGTCCAGATTTCTCTAATTGCCTCTTTTACCCTAAAGGCTGCCCCTGTCCTCGCCACTTAGGATCTCACCGCTCTCTATAGATTAGTGGAAATTCAAAATCTGCATTTGCATGCATCCACAGTGGTTTAAAGCCAGTGGGCCACTTTTCCTTGATGACAGATTCCCTGTGGAACAACAAAAATCTCTGAATTAAGCAAATTAATCCTGGAGGAAATGAAAGTTTAAACATGTTTTAGACAATGACCATTTTTTGACTTGCTTTGTACAACTAGAACAGAAGTGACATCACTAGACCTTTTTATAAGTGCACTCCTAAACTTAGATCTCCATTTTTGGGGAGCACGATTTGTTTCTTTTTTTGATCTTTTAGCATAAAAGATATGGTCAGAAAAGTTATATTTAAGTGATTACCTAATTTTACAGATCTGGTAGTTATTAGGCCAATGTGTGCCCAGTGAAACTGAGCTAAAAAGTTGGTCAAAAAGTTATTATCATTATTTAACCAATTTAGTTCAATTCAATAAAAAAAAATCTTTATTGATCCGAAAGGTACATTATTCTTTGTTGTAACTCATAGGTTTTTTTCACCAAGTTGTTGTAGATCCTACATTTTTTATAAGGTTGTGTTGGTTTGAAACATTATTCATTTAATAACCAAAATTAACATTTTTAAATTCAGTTTTTTTTTTTATTTCAGTTTTCTTTGTCAAATTTTACAAATTGATAATCTGGAGATTGTGTGACTAAAATAAAAATCAAAAGAAGAAATTGCAAGGAAGACATACTTTTGTCCAAGCTATTGTGCCATCATATCAATCAATATTATTCACTGGAATTGCATGTGATTGAACAATATAACGTTTTCAAGCTTAATTAGATTAGATGGAAATGCTCAATGAACAGCAAATACATCTAATTCAATTTCTGGGTGTGGAATGGGGCCATTCTAACTCATGCTTTGGTTTAAAACATTACTTTAAAGCTCTGGATGTTTGTTGATCAACTGGAAGATGAATCTCTACATTATTCCAAAGTCTTCTGTTGCCCCTTATAGTTTTTTTTTTACATGTTGCCCTGGGTTGGATTAAATTGACCATTTTCTGGCCAGACTGTTTACGCACAGTATTTCAAACCAAGACATACAGACAATATAACATGTGGGCTACTAAGGTTTGTGTAAATTACACAGGAGCACATTTATATGTAGGAAGGTAAAGCTTGAATCAAAACCTGTAACTTTCCAATTGGAACATGGCTAGAGGCACTGAACCACCTATTTATCTTTTCATCAACTCTGACAAAACTTTTCCTCCACAGCACACTACCTCACACTATGATGTTGCCACCACAATGTTTCAGTGTGGGAATGATTTGTTCAGAGTGATGTGCAGTGACACATCACCTCTCTTTCCACATCTTGCATATATGCAAGAAACATCAACTTTGCTCTCATCTGACCAGAGAACATGCTTTTAATTTTGCCTTTCATAGTTTGCAGCTGACTTCTGGTCAGCTGCAACCAATGCCATTCATAGCTTTCTTTTAAAATTCATTTGTTCTTGCCACTTCTAAATTTTGAGGAAATTTGTGCAGTTCTCAATTACCAGTTGTCCTGACAATCATCCATCAGAGTTCCACCAGTTTTTCCCATGAAAACCTTTTGCTCTGTTTACTGATGACTACTGCTGTTGGTTGTCCAGGATATATTTAGGGTAGGGAAACAAATACAAACCAGTCTTTTAAGATTTTTTTACATGTAAAAATTTGAATTTCTCAGCCCTAAAACCCCCCAAACGTTTCAGAATGTGTTTATCAGTATAGAAAAGTCCATGCCATACATTCCCAACAAAAGGTCCTTTAAATGTGCACAACCTATGATACAGCCTCCTTCCACACCTTCAATAAAAGCAACTCTTTCCTACATCTAGCAAAACATCAGTGTTCTGTTTGGTTTAATTACATATGTGTCCACTGATGTGAGTACCTGGGCTTTTATTTTGTATCCGTGTGTGAGAGTGTGATGGAGCACACCTTGGTGTGATCCTTAATAAGTGCCCTCAGTGTACAACACAAATTCCTACAAGGTGGAGATAAATACACAGTGGTCTCCGCCCTCCCTCCACATCCCGCGTTCTTTCTTTCTTTCTCCTGTCCTCCTACACATCCTGGCTCTTTCATGTGCAAAGCAGATGGAGTCAATTGACATGCTAATGAGACAACGGCTGCTTCACAGCAGCTCTGCAGCCACAACACTGTACATCCAGTTGCTTGAATATCGTATGCTCTTTTGAATGGCTTGCCTTTACAAATACAAACATATGCTCTCTTAAATAGTCCTTAATAAACAAGAAAACATATAGATTGTTTGTTTTAAACCATAAATAATGTCTGAAAATAAATATAGGATAACTGTTTGATTGTTTCGTCAAGCAGGAACTCTACAGATGAGCATCAGTACATATAAAATGTACAGATTGATAGGGTCTCCTATATGCATACTTAAAGTATGAATGTCAGTTCTTGAATTTTACCTTCCCATTTTCAAAAACACAAAGCGGTCTCTAAAATACCCAAAACAGAATTTGATTATTATTGAAAGAAGAGACTCAAACACAAATCTTCATTTTCAAGTTATTGCTCTATTAGTGGCATGAAATGGTAATTCCAGTTTACTTCAGTGGAGGAGAACATTATGTCGTTTTCTTTGTCTGTTTTTATTTTCAGTCACTTGACTTAGGCATTAGGCCTAGAACTATAGAACGACAAAGTGTTGAAAATAAAACAAATAAATTCCTTATGAAATAAACAGCTACTTGAATAAATAATACACACATTTTCAATTTGGCAATGAAATTGTGAAACAAATGAATGCAAGAAAAATCCTAAGATCATTATCATGAAATATATTTCACAATAAGAGTTAGGGTTTGGTCAAAGGAGGCACTCCTCACTCCTGGAGAAAAATGTTGCTGCCTGGCAGCATCATTCTGTAGGAAATCATTTCTTCACATGGGACAGACCATCTGGCCAGAGTTTAAGGTTAAATTCAGATGGATACAGGACAACTCTGAAATTTATGTTTGATGACATCATTCTATCCTACACAGGAAGGCAGAGACAATATCGCACACAAAAGGCAGAGAATTTGTAACAGGCATTGTAACACTAACTCACACTAGTGAGGGGCACAATAGTGCTGACACAAAAGTGAAAAGTGAAGAAAAAGAAAGAAGAGCAGGGAAAAATAAGGAACCCAGGAGTGAGAAAAGAGGTGTTTGATTGGACAAACGATGAGGTGGTCCAAAACAATTCTGTCGGGGGGCAAAATGTGTTTGTGTGAAATCTACACTAAACTGAATAGCTTCTGAAACAAAAGTGCAACTCTAAAGTATGCCATTGTTATTTTTTGTGTTTGCTCATGCTTGTTAAAGGAGAGAAGAGTCTCTTGTTGGCTCGCATACACAAAGACATGAGTCTATAGTTTGTTAAGCCATGATAGGGGTATCCTCAAACTTTCTCCTTTTAGGAGTAGCTTTCACTTATTTTCTCCTTAACTGCCTCTTTAGGAACCTCTTTCCAACAAAAACGGTTGTCATATAAAACAAAACCTAATTGTTTGAGGATGGGGCTTGATCTTAGTTTTAAGTTTTAAATTATTTTAGATAAAAATGGACCATCCTTAGTCTCTAACTTTAGCAAAACTGGTAGAGACAACCCAACCAAAAGCTGCAAGCATGGAGGCCAAAACACACTGGATTCGAACTGGTGTTCGAAAAATGCAAGGATGCATGGATGTTTATGACACAAGTTCAAATATTATGAAATCACCTCTGGATGGAACAGTTCATATTCAAATGTTAAAAAATTTAAATGCATAGTGTGTTTACATTTAGTAAGAATAGTAAAAAAAAAAAAAGTGGAAGAGGAACATGTCCAGGTTGGTTGAACTGGCTTAAGCAGCTGCAGTTTTTGTGTTTACTTACAGACCAACATCCTCTCATGCATCACACAAGTCAATTGATCTGTCAACGGATTGATGATAGTTTATAGAGGTTCTCTTAATGTTTGAACAGTAAGATATCTCTCATTTATTCATCTATTGCAATTTTGCTAAAAAAAAAAAAGAAGCGAGATGAACTCATTCCTTTCTGTCTGCCTATTTGCTAATGTGGCTGCAGCAGACCTGTTTCCTAGATCAGCTTTTAATGAAAAAGCACTAAAGTCCTTGTTCAAGCCAACATGTTCAGTTGCCATCAAATTAATGGAAAGAAGTGAATGTCTATAAGAGGCTTTACGGTTATCAAACAAGCTGTATAGGTTTGGCATCAGCAAACAATGCAGCATTCTGTGATTCTATTTGGCCCACATGTATTTCAGTAGATTTTTCCTGCTCTTGCCTTTGGTTTGTCTAAACTTTCTACTTTGCTTCTTTTCCTATAATGTCTAAACATGAAAATATGTATGCGAATGACCTTTTTTGGAAGAAATTTAAATGTTTAAAAGTGTAACAGTTTCAGTGGTTTTTCTTTTTCATAGCAATGGGTCTATAATTCTAGACCTTTCTGAGAAATGTTTATCGCTTCAATGGTGTTCCCTTCAATTTCAGTAGAGAGAGTTTTGTTATCAGTTGGAAGATGAAGGGGGGATTCCTGATAGCTGGACGCACCAGGTCTAAGAACATATGGAATTAAGATAATTCTTTAAAATTAAATAGTCTTTTTGGACCTGTTACTGATAAAAGTGGGCTTGGTTCCTGCTTTATCTTAACTCTAAACAGTGGTCCAAACAGTGGTCATTTCTTTGAAAAATGCTCTGGTGTTGATTATATCCTTGTATGCATATTGGATAATTTGATTCATTGTTCCCTCAAAGCAAACTTTAAAAAAAACTTCTAATGAAAATCTCTTCTTGAGTACCTTTTATAAATAAACTAAAAACTGTGGAGCTTGACAATGGTTAAAGACTTTTTTTTCTTGCTTTGAGGGTTGTAAAACAACAAAAAAAAACTTTGTTTTGCCTCGGGGGAATTGTTCTCCACAAGAAGCTCAGTTGAAAAAGTCCACCTTACCATAACACATATAACTGAAGATCGATTGGTAGCCAAGCGAGGGGCAGGTGGAGAGCTGACTGTAGAGGAGCAGACAGAAGTAGAGCTGTGGGCTCTAGTGCCATTTCGATAAAATGCAGTGCTATTGGGGGGGGGCACATGAACTGAAATGGCATGTTCAATCAGTTATCATACAGGTGAATCATCTCCGCTTTTACAACCTAAACAGATCTATCTTAATCCTCTCCAATTATGGCAAAGTATTCAGAAACCCCACAAGCAAAGCTCTGCATCAAATTATTGAGAACCAACAGTGAGACCCCCCAAGACAGGACTGAAAGAATAAAATGATGTAATATGTTCTGGGGGGAGAACAAATGTCTTGGTTGTTGTGGCATTTAACACAGTCTCAATCCTTTGTCATTGAGGTTAGATCATCTTTTAATGTACAGCACCTATTGATAGTAACCACTGAATATTGCAAGACAGTTTAAGTGCTAGGTCATATCAATCTAATGCATTGGAAACGGATTTAAAGTCTTAATGTTTTGAAAAACTTCTTTTGTTTAATTAGAGTTGTTTTCTTTATTTATCTTTTTAATAATTTGAGCTTCTGTGGCTGTCTATCCTTCATGGTTATGCTGCAACCTTTATCAAGCCAGATCTACTATCTATATAAGGGATGTTGTCTTTGCTATTGTTTTAGGCAGAAAATATGATTGTTTTCCTTTCAAACAACAACATTGCTATAGAAAGAAAATCTGGCACTGTTCAACATGTGGCAGAAGATTCTCATCCCAAACCCCATTCATAGATTTGACCTTATCCGCGTTACTGTTGGGGAGCTTTTGTATTTTATTTAATAATTTTCTACAGGACTGCAAAATATTTCTGGAATGCAACTATTGTTTGCTTATATTTTTTTCATATGCCATAAGTTCATGGATTAGATTGCAATAGCATATCAGTCGTTTAGACAGCTTCTCCCTGCAGTGGGTGCCCTCCCAGATAGACAGCTCAAT
Source organism: Jordanella pulchra (assembly GCA_034780135.1). NCBI lineage: Eukaryota > Metazoa > Chordata > Actinopteri > Cyprinodontiformes > Cyprinodontidae > Jordanella > Jordanella pulchra. Next base: position 11,738 of record JAUZNJ010114763.1, on the reverse strand, counting down.
CTGTAAAAGGTCACAATAAAAATTTTGATTTCTTGCAACTAGCTACCCCTTTGCAATGTTTACCACCAATACCTCTGCCTTTTGTGGCTATTTTCAACCTTTCATGCTTACAATATGTTTTATAGTTTCTACTGCGTAAGCCATAAGAAATGTGAAAAAGTACGTTTACCATTTGATTAACTTAATTACTGCCTATCATTGAATGAGTATGTCAATCAAATGTTTAGAAGTTTTTGACAGTTGGTCTTCCTTTCAAAAACAGGTAGCATACAGCTAAGCCCTAACTTATTAATAACCTAGAAGATTTTTTTGCTCCTGGAAAAATCCTTTTTTCTAGATAGGAAATATGAAATTACAGCTTTGAACATATCAAAGATAAGTTAAAGTTAACATTCATTCAAGGTTATTTCTTATTTTTTTTTATAAAAAACAAAATAAAAAAAGCAAAATAAGGATTGGCTATGTCACTTTTGATAACCAGGTGAGTTTTTGCAGCAGAAAACACCCATTCTTATTATAACTGATGGGCTTTAGCTTCAAACTTTCAAAGATGTATAATGCCTCCTTTGCATTACCACCATCCTGACCTCCTTCCATAGATTTTCCTGAGCACATTGTAGTCTGTACTTTGGTAGATCAACTAACAACCTTAAATTTTCTTCCAGTCAGAACAAAAATGTTTGTGAAATCATAGGTCTCTCAAGATCTGCTTAGAAAGCTTAGAAGAAGATCGGGCTGCTTACATTTTTTGAAAAAAATGAAACTGTCTGGAGTAAAAATTTCAGAAAAGAAAACTATAGCCTGTGTCTTGAACACAACATGTTATGGCTACGTTACCGAATGAGCGCACCAAGAAGCACTTGGGGCTAGATTAACAGGTGACATTTACGAGGGTCTGAGTGTGTGTGTGTGTGATGCTGGCAGGGTGGGTACCCTGAGTGATTTAGAGTTCCTATCAGCAGACAGGAGTCAACTACTCCCACTACTCCCTACACGTAAAGGGCAGGCTTTATCCCCAGATCCTGATATATGCTCTTCCACGTAGCAACTTTTATTTAGTAGGCCCCTGTTGAACTGCCATCTTCTCTAGCTCACTATTTATGAACTTATTAAAAGACTGATTTGGTGTTATTCACAGGTTGGTTTAATTTTACTAACAATTAAATTAATTAACCAAATCAGACCTGTATCTGTATTTCTTTTTAAGGCTCTTGGTTTAATTTCTTTTCTGATTTGAATATTAGATTTTTAAAAAGAAGTATGAGTTTGAATAGTTATGGTTACATTTATACTATAGGGATGCACAAATTATTGGTATGCAAACGGTATTGGCCAACATTGGCTTTAGAACTAAATATCAGACACCAGCCATTGAACCAATATAATTCAGTGATAGAAAATTATGCCTCAATCAGCAGGCTACAGTCAGACAACTGATGGATGAGTCTTTTACAGAAGAACTTCTGTAGTAAAAATGTCATATGTGTTCATGTTATGTAAAGTTTCAGAAAATGATACCCAATCTGCTATTTACCATTACTGCAGAGAACAGAAGGGAGAAAACTATATAGTATACCTCCTCTCCATATAGTATAAAACTATATGGAGAGGAGGTCTAGGAAAAAAAGGGCTATAGTCAGTTATCGTCCAGTTGAGTTGTAAAATATCAGCATATTGGATATCTGCCAAAATTCGAATAAAGTGCATCTCTAATATAGTATATCAATGTACGTGGAAAGCAATTTAGATTAATACAGTATCCACTCTGATTTGAATCAAATATTTCAATGAGGAATTCATTTTTATTTCAATTGGTGCTCAAAAGTGCTACCAGCTCTACCAGCTGCAGTTGATAGCTCTTTCAGGCAAGTGCAGTAAGTAACACTGTTGCCCTTCAGTAAGGAGATCCTTAGATGAATCCCATCCTTGACTTTTTTTCAGGAGTTTTCATGTTCTTTCCATGCAAATTCCAGGTACACTTGCTTCTTTTCCCATCCCAAAGCCATGCGTGTTAGGTTAAGTGCTCTGGCCTCAGGTATTAGTTGTTTTCACTGCATTTTTCTGTGCTTCCCTGTAACTGATTGACAATGCTTCCTGGATGTACCCCTCCTCTTGCCCAATTACATTAATACTTAGGTATATATGATTTCTTAGTCTTTTGATTTGTAATTAATCTGCAATTATCTAAATAAACACATTGTTATAAAAGGGTATTGTTTGTAGATTTTTGAGGAAAGAAATTACCTTAATTCCATTTGGAATAAAGTTGTAACATAACTGAATGTGAACAAAGTACACCCCTGTGAATATTTTCTGGATGCACTGTAACTTTTAGTTCATAGTGGATAGGGTTTTAAGGCAGGAAAATATTTAAGAAATAAATGTGTTCAAGATGCCTCAAATAAACCCTCTTTCTCCTAAGCATTAATTAAGGACAACTGTGGAAAACTATATGCAAAAATGTGCAAATCATGCCATGAGAAAAGTGACTCATTTCTAGCACTCCCTGTAAAATAAACATGGTTTTTGAAAGACAACCATAAATTTAGTCTACAAAGCCATGTTGACTATAAATGTGCGGTGATTCACACCTACATGCATAATCAACTAGGAGCAAACATTTTGGGAATGTAGATTGGACCTCTTACGCAAGTCAAATATTAACAATGAGAACTTCAAAACTTTCAATCAGTCTGAATTCATCTGAGAATGATTTTAATCCATTCCTGTAACACTTTTCATTAGTATCTGAAGAACAAATGAACAAAAAATCCCTATTAAGTAACCCAACAATAAAATGTCCCCGGTTTGTTTAAGTATGTCTTATCCACTATCTGCAAGCACTCATCACGTGTAAATAAGTAAGTGCTCCTAGTAAATGCTTTTTATCCCTGTTACTCCGTGATACACAAAAGAGCACAAACACACATTCACAGAAATACTGATACGTATACAAAAAAAAACAATAATTGTACTTCAAGAAATAGCACCAGAATGCAGGGATGGCAATCCCATTACAGCTACTCAGAGTTATGGATATGGTGATAATATTTTAATAGTCCCTGTAAGTATACTTTAAGGGCTCCAGGTACAGAGTACAGCTGTATACATTTTTTGTCTGTTTGTTGTTGTTTTTCAATTTAATCTATTTATATAACTGTTAACAACAAACTATTTGGAGGATGCCAAAAAAAATCCTATCTTTTCACAGAGATATGCAACCCAGTTCAGTTTAAATTTAATATAATTAATCTAGACCTTATTATAGTCAGTCCCTTAGTCCATCCAGCATGTGCTGAACAGGGATGTCCCACATGGAAGAGGCCAAGGACACACCCCAGGAGAAGGGATCCGAAACTGTTTTCTGAGCCACCTTAACTGACTCTTCTCAGTGTGAAGGAAAAGCAACCCTAATCTGAGCCTCACCCTGGTGGCCAAGCCCCTTCTACTATGTCTAAGGGAGTGCCCAGGTAACCCTACAGAGAAAGCTTATTTTAGACGTTTGTAGCTCGCACAAGTTCTGACTTAATGCAATGGACCTAAGATTTGAAATATGAATTTAAACCCAATCCTAAACTGAGATTGCATAACAGTTTAAACACGGAAACCCCCAAAAGCAAGCAAAAAAAATCCCCAAATCACATTTTTCGCACTCTTTTCCAGCCTTTTTAAACTGTGCCTCTAGAAGCTTTTTGCCACTTAAATGTGATTTATGTAATGACCAAGGAAGCAGGGGGGAGCTTAATGTTTACACACTGCTGTTGGGCCTCTAAGATACCAAGAGAAGTGGTCACAGAGCCAAAATGGATAAGGGTTGTATCGCTAAGTTGGCATTAAGTGTGATATTTAAAAATGACATACAGTCTGTGAGACCAATAAGCTGAAAGATCGAAAACTGTAAAAAAAAGAAAAAGAGAAATAGAAAATGGGCAAGTTTCTAATAGAAAAAGAGGAACATGTGGATTGTTTTCCAAAATGCTAAAAATGTTGCCCATATTTAAAGAACTAAATGTATTTAGTTACCCAACAAGGGCATTTTGAAATATCATCCTTCCATCACTCCTGTTCAAAGAGTAGGCCAACAGGGAAAGGTCAGAAAAACGTTTTATGTTTAGTGCTGCACATTAAAGCACTGAATCATACACCGGGCATCCTAAGTTTAACAAAGTGCTGAATAAAGAGGGGGCTCATCTCTCGAGCCATAATATGGAACGGTTTTCTGAACAAAGCTTTTTGGTATATAGCTATGACAAACAATGGAAGGAAAGAATAAACTGACTGCATTAAAAAAAGGGCAGTTAAGGGGGTTTTGGCTTTTCCATTTAATAGCAAAGTATAAATATTTTTCCTTGATCCAGAGTAAAATGCCAATAGAATATGCTGAATACTTTTATGGAATACTGTAAAATGTAATGTTTATAATGGTGCATCCTTCTAATATAGTCATAAAGACAGGATACATGAAGTATTTGATTTATAATTGAAACAATTTAACCAATAGTTCAACAGGCTAGGGGTCAGAGAATGAAAGAAAAAGGTTGACTGCTCTTCCAGGACAGAACTCAGTCCTTGCTTTAAACATGAGTTTAAAAGGATCTTTGTGTCAAAAAACAAACCCCAGAGTCTGTTTGACATTCTGATTAACAGATTCATCTATGGTCACCTATGGTCCAAAGATAGTGACAGTGACCAAGAGAATCAGGCTAGATACTTTGGGGATCTGTTCAATATGTCTTTTGGGAATCTCCCTTTGGAGGTTTCCTGAGCAACTCTTAATATGAGGTAACCTGGTAAACCAGATTGATAATGTGTATCTAGGTTTAGTTATGCACATTAATAGTCTAGGACTGCTACCATCAAAACTAATCAGAAAAAGGAGGGATATTCGGCCTAACTTTCTGAGCTGATTAAGCGAATTGAATAGAATGATTACATTTCATTTATTGGTCATAAAATCTCTCTATTTACACCCTGTTAGTTAATAATTTGATTTTCGATAATCAGATTGATTTATTTTGTCTCACAGTAGCCTGGTTGCAGCAATATGATTTTGGTTGCATAATTGAGTCAACATGCCAAGAAACCCTACGTAAGAAGGAGTAGCAACAATCTTTAAGTCTAGTCAGTTTATTGATCATTTCAAAGCCAACTAGTAGTTACAATACTTTTAAACATTTAACCCTTTGTTTATCCAATACAAATTTTAAAGCACCAAAATGGTCTCAATTTTTGGATAAATTTTGAGACTTCCTAAATGATTTTGTGTTAAATATGGAAAAGGTAATTATAGTGGGAGATTTTAACATTCATGCCAAAATTGAAGATGATAACTTAAATGTACCTTTTAATACTATCAAATAGACGTGGATAGCTTTGTTCAAAATATGTATAGACCCATGCATTCTTATCTTCATAAGATAAACCTTGTTGATGACATACGGCATTGATTGTGAAGAAATAAAAGAACTTCTTCTCAACCTCGTCCTATCTGACCACCTTTTAGTAAGCTTCAAAGCAAGGAAGGTTTATGTACTGTATATAGTATTTTTCAGTCACAAGTCAATTCAAAGTGTTGTACATTAGAAAAAGAAAAGTACATCGCACTGACACAGAGGCCACCAAAAAATGTTTAATTCTTCTGCCAGTGTTTTTGATTCACTGCAAAGCTTTAAGACCTCGATCAGTTAAATACAACAAAAGGAAGCAAAATTTCTCTTCCTAGACTGAAGTAGCAAAAGTTCTGTCTCAGTGTTTTTCCTAAGCTGAATAAGTTTTGTATTTCCCAGGGAAAATGTTGCTTTCATCTCCCCCAGGCCCTGTGAGAACTCAGAGCCGCTCCAAACCATACAAACTGAATACTGTAAATGCTTGCAGTGCTTATCATACATGCATGTACTGAGGTATTTCTGAATGTTTATGTGATTCCTTGAGTGTTCGAGGTCAATGTTTTTACAGTATTATGAATGCAAGCTTTGATCTGCCTCACTTCAACTCTGAGACTCTGTGCCCTCTTTTTTTTTAAAGGGAGACAAATTAGAACCCTTGCCAAAAAAGATTATTATTATTATTGTAAGTATTATTGTTATCAATTAAATAGTGAGAAACAACAAACTCGAGGGACCTAGAATGAAATACCAGTAAACAGAACAATCAATCAAAGAAAGGAAAGTGAAAATATCTAATATATCTTTTTTAAGCAGAATCAAAGATATTAATTTATAATAAGGAGCCATTATTATAGTTTTTTGTTTTTTATCATCAGTCATATTTTTGCATTATATTATTTCATTTTTGGTGGTGTATATAACCTAGGTTAACATTTTTTTCTTTTTAAATTTAACTAAAATGCTGATATTTTATATTTCATTTTGACTTTGATCTTCTTACATTTCATTTTAGCAAAGCCAAAATGTCTTACGATTAGTTATTATTAGGTCTATCAACACCTTATAAGGGAGGTTATGTACCAAGAATATATTTCTCATAGAGATGATTGTCTAATGGCATTACAGTTCATGACGTACATCTGTTTTCCCCATCATTGATGTCTTTCATCATCAACATGGCTTTCATTGTAAAGCAGTAGCAAACAAAAACATTTATTTCTAAGACTTTGTGATTGATTTTCAGATTTGTTATAGATGATAAACACATATAGCATTTGCCACAAATAACTAAAATGACCACAACCTCATGATTATCAACTTGTTCCTTCTAGCCAGAGTTTTGCTAACATATATATTGAGCCCCCTGAGAAATTTGGATATAAAACCTCTTTTGAATACATTTAAAATTGCAAAAATTTCAAGTGTCCTAGAAAAGTTGTACATTTTGAGAATAAAACATATGCTCTGTCTTTTGTAAAAAATAACTCAAGCTCAATGAAATAGGATAACAGGCTTTAAGCCTCCATAATAAACAGTTTCCATTCTATAGCAACAAAGAGGAGCTGAGCTGCATTATGGTTATTGTAAAGCACAAATGAGGGCAACGATATCCTGCACAGTTGGGAGTTTTGAGACATAAGGATAGATGGCGGGATAACAGGAGGTGTGGTTTTAATGTTAGTTCTACACAAATATGCATAAAAATTCTCCCTATACCAACTGATTAAAAGCATTGGTGTAAAAGGTTGCCTTAGCATTAATTTCATTACCCAAACAAATCCCTCCCATTTAAAGTGGTATACATGGTATACATAGCATTATTTTCATCTTTTTGACCAGGCAGACATCCTTTTTAAACATTTTATATGTTTTAGAAATGGGTAAAACATGTTCTTGTTTCATTTCTACAATGCTTTTATACTATTTTTCCATAAAAGGGACTAACTGCTGGCCTGTCCACTTATATTCTCACCTGGTTAATGGATCTCTCCTGCTTATTTTGACTCCTTATTGCTCCCCTTCTGCAGACCTGTAAGTTCAGCAGCCAATCACGACTTGGTATATTTGATCCTCCTATTTTTCAAATAATGCATTAAACAGCACTCTTAAGGAAGTTTAAATCTTTTACTTTTTTATTTAAACTGCAAAAAACATACAGTCTTGAGCACTTATGGTGAAAGCACAATTCATTGCTATGTATTGTATTCAGAGGTATTACAGTAAAGAAGGGTTAATATGTATGTTTGTCACACTTCTTGCTTTGTGCATTTTAAAAACCATTTATCATTTCAAAATTAGCTGCTGCTTGTTTTGGTCTATTGCACAGATTTTAAATAAATGCATGAATGGTATAAATATATTAGCAACACACTGATTCAAAGTCAAATCTGTAGCAGATCCATGTTAGAATCACTAATGTGAGTGATAAATATTGAAAATTGTGTCTGCTGTTAATGCATTATGTCACCACTCAGCAGATTCTCTTACATTTTTTTACATTAACTATGCTATGTAAGAAAATACAATTTGTTAGAGGAAATTAACTTACACGGCAAGAGTCTGATTTCACTAGCCATACATGGAAGGGGAACATTCATTTACTAATACTTTTAAGACTAGATAAAGTGTTTGTGAAAACAAAACTGGTTCTTAATAAAAAAGAAAAACTTAAATCTTTTGTTTTAAATTTGAGTAAAAAACAAAAAAAACACATTATGTTTCCCCCCCCAAAAAAAATAATAAAGGAAGGTTCTTCCTAATACCTTTAATTTTACATTGTAAATATATAAGAAGATAGGAGATGAATATTAAAAAGTCAGTCTTGCCTTTTGCCCGCCTCTGACCTGGACCCTTCAGGGGTCAAGAATCTTAGTAGACTTAAGCTTTTCTGCACAATTTTGACTTGTTCTTCCCTTCCTGGCTGCCATTCCAAAGCCTCATCTCACTCTCCCCTTCCCACTACACAGCCCACTAATAATCCTCGCCAATCAATAGTAACTGTTCTCTCGATAATTCATAACATTAACATACACTCAATGGCCTAGCGGATGGATGGGCAAGACATAGGAGGGCCATCATTCCAGTATCGATCCTCCTTGGAGGGAGTCAATAGGCTGGAAGGTGATGGAGTTATAGCCTCCTGCCTGTGGGATGCAAGAGCCACAGCAGAGGCACAGGCCTCAAATAAACAGACAGCACATATTAAGTGTTACCTTCACATGCCAACAGACATACATACCAACACAAGCTACCAGAGGGTTGGATATATGTGTCCTTTATACATGGAGTGCTGTGCCAGTATGTCACTAGCAGAGATAAGAAGAAACCCATTTAATTACCCCCTAGAGCCCAGACCTGCTTTTATCACACCATGGCTCTGTTGGTGCATTTATCTGTCTCCCTTCTTCAGCAGTCCTAACATGTTTTCATCTTTTTTCCTGTTTTCCATTTACTCCTCTATGCTACTCCTCTGGGGTCCTTATCCCCTTAGATTATGTGTCCCCATTGGGTCGTCAGCTCATGGCACAACATATACTCCTGGTTCTGCGTTCGCTACACACCATCTTCAGCTGACAGCAAGTCTTAGATCATTTTCTTCAAGATTTAGCATAGTAGTTTCCAATTAATTAAAATAATTTATTTATTTATTTTTGAATAAATGTCACAATGGGACCAACTCTCCCTGTATTTTTCTTTTTTGGTCACTAGGGCTTTAAATGTACTCTAAAATTATGGTTCAGTATATAGCTTAGTTTCTGGGTCATTGTTTGCTATAGGTACAATAAGAAAAAAAACATCAAAAAACAAAATGCTTATAGTGAGTTCACTTACTCTGAATGCCCTGATATAACAAAATAATAGCTACTAATGATGGTCAATTTCTTAAGCCTAATTTTTGTGTAAGAGAGGTCGCTGTGCAGAAATTACATAAGCTTAGCACCCACTCCCCATCACATAGACAAATTTTCTGCATAGCCTACCTAGGACAATTTGTTACCAAACTGACAGCTCAGTGCAGAAAAACATGGTGAACGAGCGACAGCTTCTACCAATGTTGAGTCGCAAATATAAACATCTAGAGACATCTTGTGATTTAGCTCCAGTCAACAGATTGTCAAAAACTCTTAGAAAGAGATTACTGTCACTCTTGGATGACAAGAATCTAGTGTGGTGTGGTCTGTGCTATACAAGCTACCATGAAATCAGCGAGAGTATGTTTTTATGAAATGGAAAAGCTGTAAGCACTATAAAAGCACAAATGTTGTGTACCTACGCCAAGCATAACACTTGTTGGTTGGATAGGGGGTCCCATCCATACAAAGAAGCAGCTCCAAGAATGAGAAATTTTAAAGCAATCCCCATCACCACACCCTTTTGGTTACTTAGTGTGGTCAGACCAAGAAAAACAAATCCTTTTTCATAAACAATAATAACATTTTGCTGAGACACTAAGTTCAGTATGGACATATATAGACAGAGATTAACAGTACATGAATCAATTAAAATCCTTAGTGGAAACCTTTAAGAAATATAAAACATCAAAAGAGCAAAAGCACAAAATGCTAATACATTAAAAACCTTTAGACAAACTTTGGAAAAGAAATTGAATAAAAAAATGTAGCATTTGTATTAGATATTCTTCAAAGGATGTTTTTGTAGGTACAGTGGACCCTCGCTATAACGTGGTTCACCTTTCATGGTCTCGCTGCTTCACGGATTTGCTTTGTGCATTGTGTTCTGCATTCTGATTGGCTAAACAGTCTCTCTGCTTCTTCTTTACCTGTGTGTCAATAACGTTGCGGTTTGATATGTACACATACTTAAAACAGCTTGACAAATTTAAGTTTGCTATTTCCCTTGCAATTTCAAATTTCTCTATAACCCCATCTCTCAAAAAAAAAACTCACCTGCCCCGTGGGCTTTAGAAGGAAAAAAAACGCAGTCAGGATGCAGCGGCTAAGTCAGAAGAGCAGTTAAATACATAAGCAACTATTTGTCCTACTGTATGTTGTATTTTTTTTAATAAGAATTTTTCATTTTCTCCCATTCTAATCCAATGACTCGGGTCACCATGGTGCAGTACTTATCTTTGCAATTTAAAGCCTTCAGTTCGTTTTGATAATTAAGATTATTATTTTCCAGTACAGTAGTTATTAGGAAAAAAATGTTATACAGTACTTTAATTTGTTAAACTACAAATGCTTTAGGGTGTAAAAAGGTTTTGCTCTTTGGTTTTAAAGTATTATGGAATATTTCATTGTATGATAAGTAAAAAAATAATAAAGGTTACTACTTCATGGATTTCGCCTGTACGGGCTCCTGTTAGAATGTAACCCCCGTGAAAAATGAGGGTTTACTGTACAAGGAAATGTAGCACGTGGTATGTTTACATAGACTGCAGCTTGTGCAAGAGCAGTTAAGTAGCTAAGTAGGTAAAAACTGGGAACTTTCTGTATTGAACCTAATGTAGAATTCACCTCTACTTAACTAACATGAAATAACACAGCATAGCAGAGATCAGAATGTGTCTCTGCAGCTATTCAATTTAATGTGGATTTTATACCAGCACATTTGCTCCCCTATTTGTGTCATCTTCCTCATCATTGGTCCACACAAATGCCTCTTTTCTCTCTTCTGGTGCCATGTTTTTTTTGTTCTGCTTTGGTTGTGCTGCTGTCTCCCTCTCCTGCTGATGAATGATTGTTCTCACCTGGGCTGCTCCCGATTCAAACACCTGCTCTTCACATGTGCTTTCTAAGATTGTGTGCCTTTTCACAGACGTCAAACCTTGCCCCATGCATGTACTGCTGTTTTTCGACCCTACATATCCCTGACCACTACCTCTGCCCAGAACTTACCATTGAGTGAGTTGATTTTTTTTTCTGATCTGTTGCTGAACCTCGCCTAAACTCTGACCTTGAATTAAGCCCACCGGTCTCTGTAAATTCTTTGACCTACCATGCATGACATCTGAATAACCAGAGTAACCCGAGTTAAGTTGGACCATATCAACACCTACTCTAAAATATTTTGAACTCCAAAGACATACAACCATGCACACATACACTGACACCCAAGGACAATTTAGAGAAGCCAATTAACCTAACATGTTTCTGGACTGTGGGAGGAAGCCAGAGAACCCGGTAAGAACCAGTGCACGCAGTGGGAGAAGATGAAAACTCCATGCAGAAAGACTCCAGGCTGGGAATCGAACCCTGAACCTTCAAGAAGCTTAGCTGCTTCCCACAGTTCCCTTATGCGGCCTGTAACAAAACAGCAAGAAGGTCCTGGGTTCAATTCCCGGTCCGGGGTCTTTCTGCATGGAGTTTGCATGTTCTCCCCGTGCATGCG
>JAUZNJ010114752.1:0-19701 GCA_034780135.1 Jordanella pulchra | reverse complement strand
TATACCTTTAATTTTTTTATCACAAATCTGGCAAGTGTGATGTTTGTCCAACCCTTTGTGTCAATACTTCCTAGATTTGGATTTTGGCGTAATAACAGCTGTCTACTAGCTTTGTGTGTTTAGAGATTAAAAATATTTCCCATTCTTTGTAAAATACCTCTGTTGGATTGGATAGAGAGATTCTGTGGACAACAGTGCTTCAGGTTTGATTTGGGCTTAGTTTTGGACTTTGGCTGGCTTTTTCTAACAAAAACAAATATTCTTTGATCTGAGACCTTTCCCCTTGTAGCTCTATGTTTAAAGCTGATTTCCTGTCGGACTGTATAATATTGTGACCACCATGTCTCTCTGTGGAAATAGTTCACCTGTTTAATGAGCAGGTTTCTTGTGTGTTTTTTTTTTGGCTCTTTCACCTTCTTCCCCAGTTGTCCCCTACATGGCTTGTATCTTTCTCTTTCTTCATCCTCTCTTGCATAAAAGTCTGATTTGAAAACCGATAACTATCAAGTTAACAGTTTGTAACACCTGAGCTGTGGATCTCTGCAGACCTCACACAGTGACTAAGAGGCTTTTGGTCTGTAAAACAATTTTCTTAACTGGCCTGTAAGTTTAAGCGAGCAGACATTTCTTGTCGGGTTGACAGTTTTGGCACACATAGAACAGAGCTCTGTGAAATGTTTGAAGCTTATCTTTATATCATTAACATACATTTAACTTCTCTATCGCTATATTTCAAGCTATCTCTTTTATTTCTTAGTCTTCAATAAGGCTCTTATCTACTAATGTTTTCTATCAAACCTTTTGGTCTTTTACAGAAAAGCTGGCTGTCTCACATTGTGCAGAAGATGACTGTCTGGAGCCAAATAGTCCTACTGAGTGTTATTTAGTGGTGTGATGGTAGTTTTTATGATTATATAAGACTTTGTATTAAAATATTTACCATAAATAATAATTGTTACTTAATGTAATGTTGGAAAAAGAGTATAACTCATCCCTTTACTGTTAAACACTTTATTTATCAACTGTTTGGGATTAGATTGATTTGACAGAGCTAAGAAAACCTGAACACAAAGTGCAATGAAACAGTTTAATTCCTGAATCATTTATTTCGAATTCCATGTACGTCATAGGAGGAGAAGAAGAATAAATATGTGAAAACATCGAAAACCAAAAATCACAATAGGTCAGTGAATATCCAAGTCTCTCAAAACGTGTTTTGGTTTACAGTACTCCTTATTCTACTCTAAGGAATATTAATTTGAAGGTGTGAAATAGCTTTTCCTGCAAAACAAACCTTCATAAGAAAATAAGAGGGAAAGTATTTGAATTAGAAAGGGTTTCTTATTAAAAGCTTGTACTTCCCCCCCTCTTTTCTTATCTTAAAAGAATCCTAAATTGAAAAAGGCTCAACTCTTTGACACTTTCACCCTTAAAAATAACCCCACAATCTGAATGGACACCAACCCCTCTCCTGTTCTCCCATTTCCAAAGCAGCTTTAAGGGATAGTCCATAAGTTTTCAGTCCAGTTGAGGTTGAGTCCTTTCCAGAGGCTTATCCTTTCAAAACCCATTGTTCCTGGGTGTTCTGTATCACCCAACTGTGTGCAAGATTCAGCCATCCAGCTGATGATTTGATAAAGTTATAAAACAATAAAATGGACAAAAGAACACATGGTTCTGTATGCCTGCTCGGATATTGGAAAGGGGACTTTTTGAATCAGGGTTTGAAAACTATAATATAAATTATAACATTTGAAACAAAAATGACAAATTTTCCATTTCTTTTATCATTATTAGGGAGCTCTTTATTGGGGGAAAGCAGATTATATGCTTACTTTAAATTTGTAAAGAAATAAAAAGGTTTCTTAACAGGAGCAAAAAATGTAGGTTATATTTAGTGGTAAATGCAGTTAAATGGAATTATTTAACAGAAGACTTTTATGTGGCCTATAGATCCACACAGAGTAATGCTTAATGAGAAGTGAAAGGAAAACTATATATTCATTTTAAAATGTTTAAATAAATTCGAAAAAATGTGTGATTCATTTGCATTTAGTTCCCTAGACTCAACTCTGTAAAACTACTTTTTCTGTAACTCCTGCTAGTCTTTTAGTATTTGTCTCACCTTTCTGGTCCAAAATTCGACATTAAATTCACAGTTAGACTTTCAAAATATTGATATACTTAAATATGAACCTCTGCACTTTTCTTCCAGAATGTTGCTATATACTGATCATCCATCTTTTTATCTATTCTGACCAGCTCCCTTGTCTTTGGTGTAGAAAAGAAACAACATGATGTGGGCTGTGAGTCCGTTCACTTGTTATAAAAACTCTGAAAATAAATGGATGCCATCTATTTTGTTTCAAGGTATCATTTTAAAGGGGTCTGAATATAGGGTTACTTTTCAAAAACGTAGTTAAAGTTTAAATGTTATCATTTTCCTTCTACTTTAAAGGTATGTCCTGCTTTATATTGGTCTATCATTCTGATAAAGTACACTTTGAAGGAGTTCGAAGCTTCAAATCTCTGCTCTGGTTCCACTACACTTTCATGGCTAGTTTAGTCCCACAAAATGTCCTCTAATGTGCAGGTAAACCTCAAGCAACAGCTAATGACTCAAGTTTCGATTCTGCATTAGTGTGCTTCAGTCTGTTTGGCTGGTCTAGGGCAAAGGTTATCATCACTTTCAGTAAAAACACAGTCTTTCATATTTTTGCACACAAATTCATAAGACTGCATGGTATTTGACCTAGAAACCTTCAAGAAATGGCTGTAAAGTAGGGATACTTTCAGGGTTTGGTAAAAGACTTTCTCAAACTTTTACTTAATACAGTTTATTATGTATCAAATCTACTTGAAGACAAATTCTGAGAAATTAAAATGAAAAAATAAATTATAAAATACATCTCTAATACATTATTTGTGTGCTGCTCTTTTAGCAAAACAAGCAATAAAAGTTAGGGATTGATAATGAATTAGCAATGATATGGAGCTGATATGATTACATTATGTTCTGTTTCCTTTTTTTCATTTTGGAGAGAAATTAAAACTATTTCCTAACATGTTATTTCCGTAGAATTCTCCATTAACAACCCAATGAATAACCTAAAACCAAACATAACAAAAAAGGAGGGATTTCACACAATAATACTGACCACCCCCACCCAATGCTGACAGACAAGTCTGTTTTACCTTTGGCCTGCCACAAGGACGGCTCAGACTTTGGAACCAGGGCAGCATATCTTCCAGTCCCAAGCAGTCATATACTGTAAGATTGGAGGACTATAAAAGCTTGAAGACAAAGGCTCAAGAATTAGTCTTCAGAGAAAGAGGGAGACTCTGTATCCTGCAGGAGCTGAACCCATCATGTGGGGTAACAAGCTCTGCCTTTTGCTGCTCCTGGGAACCTACACCCAAGCCCGTAAGTACACCGCTTTTCTGTTAGCAATATTGGATTTGGTTGTATCCCTTATTAGTAAAGAAATAAATCTAAAAATATTGGATATACTGTTTTCTATTGTTGTGCTTTGAAAAATTCAAATTGACATGATGTTTGGTGCCCAATACTTACAGACAAATGAACAATAAAACAAACAATTTTTCTAACAAATGGATATTTAAGTAAATAAGTTTTGCCAATTTAAGTGGGAGCATGTTGACCTAATGTTTGACAAGTTAAACCCTTCTCTTTGTTCTCAGAGCAAGATTTAGGAGGTTTGGAGGAACAATCTCCAGTTTGCTTTTGTAAGTTTTATTTTTACACTTGTTTATGGGGTTAATTTTGTGGTGTAAGAAATTTACTAAA
Organism: Jordanella pulchra; assembly: GCA_034780135.1. Taxonomy (NCBI): domain Eukaryota; kingdom Metazoa; phylum Chordata; class Actinopteri; order Cyprinodontiformes; family Cyprinodontidae; genus Jordanella; species Jordanella pulchra. Next base: position 15,893 of record JAUZNJ010114752.1, on the reverse strand, counting down.
ACAACAAAAAAGGTGGAAGCTTTGAAAACCTTTAGTAACCTGTGGTATTTTTTTGCTGTACTTTAAAATGTAGAAGGCTAAAAACTAAGGTTGAATGCTGACCTTTCACCCACGAAGGTGAATAGAGGAATTAGGTATAGATTGGATAAGATTATTTATTGCCAATATATTTCTATTTTTTCCACATTTTTAAAATCCAGCTATAATTTACTTAGAAATGGTACAATCTATGCTGATGGAAGTGAGAGGTAAAATACTGATAATGACTTGGAACTATGTGGAGCGACTTAAAAATACAAATTGAAACATTCTCCTCTAATTTCTAATTTAATTTTTGTAATTAGTAATTATATTGTCTTTTAATTTTGACGTAAGATTTTCGAAAAAAACTTATGTCATTTTTCCTTTTTAACCATAAAGAAAATAATATGTGAATTGTTAAAAAAAACCTTTAATTCAGAACTTTCTAAAAACCATCAAAGACTGTTTATGATAATATGTTATATATATTTTATAGTAATGTATTAAAGAAAGAGACAAGTACCCATCTTTTGCTGAATATATAGAATGTGTCATATAATATTACTTTATAATTTTGTTTAAGTTTGGTACTAAACTTAAGCAACCTTCTATATTACAATATAATGCTATATTAATAGTAATTAGTGTGTCAACGTTATGTATTAAGATTAAATCATTTTAAATGTTATTTCTAAAAACATGAAATGTTTGTTTTATACCTAATGTTTAACTAAAGCAGCCCCCTTAAATTGTTAGGGTAGAAAAAAAAAAAGTCTTCCCAAACGACTCTGCTATTGTTTTAAGGCTGATTAAAAATTAAAATTAAAACATGACTAAAATGTTCTAACTGGGTTATTTAAACTATTTCCAGTGGCCAAAAGGTACAGGAACTTCAGACGGTTTGTGTACAACTATGAAGCTGAGACTTTTAACAGTGTAAATGGAGCCTCAAATGAGAAGAGTGGACCCAAAGTCTCCTGTACAGTAAGTCTTAAATCTACAGTTATACCTTGGCAACAGACAAACTCTCGTCACTTCAAGTGAGTAATAGTAAATAGTAATGACAAAATGTTTTATTTGCTGCACAGGTTGAGATTGATGTGCCCCAGACGTGTCGCTTCATCCTCAAAACAACAGACTGTTCTTTGAGTGAGATCGCTGGTGTGGATGATGGGGGGAACCCATTGTATCGTCCTGCAGCCGGAGCCAAGGATTTCAAAGCTGCAATGGCCAAGTAAGTAGATTTGTTATCTGTTCAGGGAAGACTTTAATCATTTGACTGTGTTCTTGGGTTCAACAACTTGGTACAGTCACCAAGAAATAGTTATAAAAAAAGATAATGACCCAAATTCCAGGTTGAAAGTTAAAACCTCTACCTGTGTCCAGGAACACTTTGAAGGTTACAGTGGAAGGACACGCTGACATCAAGCTGTTCCCTGAAGATAATGAGCCGGTCAACATACTGAACATCAAGAGGGGGATCATGTCCGCTCTCATGGTGCCTGAAATGAATGAGGAGGTGACCAAAGAAATGGTAACTGGACTTCTTCTTCTTTTTTTCCTTATTGAGTATTTCTCTGTTTATGACCTCTAATTAATTCATGCCAAGTGGAGTTTGGTGAAGCTTGTGATGTGGAGTCACGCAGTGATAAACAAGTTGCACAATGAATCGATAAGACGCCCCAGCCAGAGGTTATAAATCCTGCCCTGTAATATTGTGTTCTCACAGTGATTATCTCTGAACACAGGTCAAAGTCCTTGATAAGTAATCGCCTTTTCGGTATCACCTGCTTCTGTAATCACTTGGGTTCATTGATTATCTGATTTAGGGACAGAGGGGGCAAACTCTGGAAATTTTATTTTTTGAGTCCTGACAGGGCCTGTCTTTGTTTCAGCCCACTGTGCACGGAGTGTGCTCCTCTGACCTCACCATCGACCATGGACTGGACCCCGCCACCGAAGTGACCATCAGCAGGGATCTGTCCAAATGTGACGGATTTGTTGCCCACAGACAGAACACCAGCCCTCTGGCCCTCATCTCAGGCATGGTGAGAGCTCTTGAAACTTTCTAGTCCCTATCAATATCCTACCCTACCCTCAACTCAACTAATACCTGGAAATCTGGTTCCTAATGAACTAATTATTTTTTTCCCTCTATTTGTTGTCTTTTACTATCAGAACTACCCTCTGTCCAAACTGATCAGCAGCTCTCAGACCTGTAACTACAAGTTTGACAACCAGAAGAAGCACATGACCAGTGGGTCCTGCACAGAAAAACACATATTTCTTCCCTTCTCCCACAAGTAGGTTTCCATCGGTCATCCTCTTTTTTCCTTTGACAGAATACAGCCTTGAATATGTGCAGCTTAGATGATTGATAATAAAATAATAATGTATCTTATGAAATTCCTAATTCTTCTAAAAATGTCACATTCCCTATAAAAAGCAAAGAATATGGAATTTCCGCTGTTGTGAGCCAGACTGTGACGCTAAGAGAAACTTCCAAGATCAATGACAGAATCTTTGACCACAGTAAGTGTGATTTTTTAAGTGTGATTTTTTTATTGAGCATTAACATATTTGGTTAGAGGTTTGATCAATTCTGTGATATATCTGTGCAGATGAGGCCAGTTTCAAGACCCTGCCCATGGAAGTTGTCAATGACAAGTCCCCGCAGCAGACCAAGGACGCTGTTATTGCCACAATGCAGAAGCTGAACACTCTGTCAAAGACAAATGAGGGTGAAGAACGTGCTGGCCTTTTCCGCAAGCTGGTGTCTGAAATGCGCAGCCTTAACTCTGATGTCCTTAGCTCAAACATGAATGAGATGATGTCCATTTCTGGGGATCTTACCTGGCAAGCTCTCGTTCAGTGTGGCACTCCAGACTGCACCAGTGCCATGCTTAGGATACTTAGAAACTTTGACCATGCTGCATATGAGGTTGATGCTTTTGTCTATGCCCTTGGAATGATCTCAAACCCCTCTCGCCTGATGGTGCAAGACTTGCTTGAAATGGCTAAGTACAAGCAGAGCAAACCCATCATGTATGCACTGAGCAATGCAGCCAGGAGGTATGTGGGAGTGCTTGGATGCTCAGATGTAAGTCCTGCTGTAATTTAGTTACTAATCATTCACTACTTCATTTTTCTGTAGATTATACAAATCTGAGGGAGTCACCCCTGAGATCACTGCTGTTTATGAGTACATGTCATCCCTCCTCGGTGCAGACTGTGCAGGCGAGAAAGAGCTGACTTTCCTGACCCTCAGGGTTGGTAACCAGCTTTGAGCACACACCTCTAAAGTAAAAATATTACCAGTGAATGGTAATCTTTATGTTTGCTATTCCATCAAGGTTGTTGGTAACATGGGTGATGCAATGGAACAAGCTGATCCTGAAATCAAGAACACCTTGCTGAAGTGCATGAGGCAGCCCTCCACCACTTTGTCAGTGCAGCTGGCAGCTATCCAGGCCTTCAGGCGCATGTCTCTGACGGACGAGGTAACATTAGGATATTTTATTATTTTTTTGTTTACCAGTGACGAATAGATATGGTTACTTTGAAAATAAATCACCTGTTTTTATTTGGTCCAGATCCGCTCCAACCTCCAGAGGGTCAGCCAGTATCCCAAGGGTGCTGTACAGAAACGTCTGGCTGCTTACCTCATCCTCATGAGAGATCCCCAGGACAGTGACATAGACATGGTGAAGAAGCTGCTAACTCAAGAGGAGAACATACAGATCAAAGCATTTGTGTCCACTCACATCTACAACATTATTAGCTCAAATGAATCAGAGACAAAAAAGTGAGATTGTTTTCTTATCCTGAGCTTTATTTCACAGAGGTAACATAAAGTGCTTCATTAAACGTTTACTTATTTACTTTTTCTTAGTCTCGGTGACAGAATACGTCGTGCCTTGGTGAACACCGATATCTCCACGCATAGTGACTACACCACAAAGTCACGCAACTACAAACTTGGGATTGCACATGAGAATATGGAGGCCAGTATTCAGGGTAATGTAATTTTTGATCTCAGCAACCAGCTGCCAAGGGAAGTCCTGTTGGAAACCACTCTAAAAGCTTTTGGCTACAACTTGGATATTTGGGAGGTATGTGATGCTTTGTGACCTGTGTTGGAATTTTTTTGAGCAATAAATAACCACTCCCCCTGACATAAAAATTAAATTTCTCTTCTATCTAGCTTGGTATGGAGGGAAAAGGCTTTGAGCCGACCATTGAGGCTCTGTTTGGAAAGAACGGTTTCTTTCCTGACACCATATCAAAGGCTCTGTACTGGGTTGAGGGCAAGATGCCACCAGAGGTTCAAAAGGTTTTGGAGAAATGGTTTGTCTCTTCAAAACTAGGAAAGAAAAACGTATGTAGCCATTCGTATTAAGTATTTACTGTTTTGTCCTTTTTGGCTCGGTTCACAGTATGTGACATTGTTGATCCTTTTCTGTAAGGTTCCTGAAAACCTTGTGGGAGAAATCATTCGCAATTTCAACAAGCTGTTGACTGATCTGCAGAGTCAAGATTCCTCAGAGGCTATGGCCTACCTAAAGATCATGGGTGCTGAACTCGGTTACATCAAGAGCAATGATTTGAAGTTTATTGTTGAAAATGCAGTCCTTAATGCAAAAGCTTTCATGCACCATGCTAAGGTAATGTTTCATACAACATTTGTCAATATTTTCCACAATAGCTTTAAGTTTTTTCCCACAATCTGAGAGCACTAAACCTGTCTTGGCCTTTTCAGTTTCCCCTTAATAGATTCCCAAACTTTGACACAGAGATGTTTGCACACTACATCTTTATGGACAACAAATTCATCTTGCCAACAGCATCTGGTTTGCCCATGACATTTGCCCTGTCAGGTACATTTGCTCCTGGTGCAAAAGGAGGCCTTCACTTCAACCCAAACATGGTAAGTTCTTCAATCCCTGCTCTCAGAAATGGACTGGCCTGCTCACTAATGTTTATCCATGCACCGCAATTTCTACTTTCCTACTTTTAGTTTATGCCTGTTTACTTAAACCATAGTGAATGAGTTATTATATCTAAAAATACACTGCAATCTCATAAAAAGGGAAATTCCTTAAAGTACACTAGTGTTACAGGCCAGAACACTCCCCTTGAATCACTGATTTGTCAATGTTGGAATGAAACATACAACATTGGGCACATGGTAAATAAAGGATGTTCTGCTATAGGTGGCACAATTTCCTTTGCAACAATGCAAGATGTATAACAGCAAAGTTGTTAGGAGAGCGGCCCTATGAAAAACGTTTTTAAACATACATAATAAGGCCTGTTTCAATATACAGAAGGAGCTAGTCTTCAGTCCCTCTGTTGGAGTTGAGTTCATGACCCGGCTGGGAGTCCACTTCCCTGAATATGTTGCCTCTGCTGTTGAGATGCACACCAACATGTTCCATGAGAGTTCCCTTAATGCCAAGATCACCATGGAGCAGAATGAGATCAAGTTCTCAATCCAAGCTCCAAAGGGCACCACAAAGTTCTTTAGAATCAGGTAAGTGAGAAAACTGATCAACATTTTGTTCGGCAGGTGATATGTTTGAAATCGAAACACAAGTTAGTATTGTGTGAGTTATGCATCAAAAGGGTTACATTCATACAACCTTTCCCGTTTTTTTTTTTGCCTATTATACAGCAATAAAGTTGGGATTATGGGTGCTGAACAGGCCGCAACAGTTCCACACAATAAGGGTGAATCACAGTGCAGCCCTCTCTTCCCTGGAATAAAATACTGCACAAAAATGCTTCGTGCTGAAGCCCATGACAGGAATGCTGCTCCATACTTCCCCCTGAATGGAAAAACGAGGTGAGACCCAGTTTGGACATTTCCTCCTATATTGTTTACATTCACATAGCACTGTATGTTCTCCACATTTATGATTGTTTCTATTTTAGTTTTGCCATTGACATCAAGCCTACTGAGGAGATCTCTGAGTATACAGCAAGCATTGCCTATAAACTTCTCAGTGAAGGAAAGGATGGCCGCCAGAAGGTGGATTCCTTGAAGATGACCCTGAGAGCTGAGGGTACAATGATTGTGTTGGGTACTCTTTATGTGATTCTCCCAGTTAACATTAATCTAAACAAAGAATATATTTGATTCTGTAACTTTAGGTGCCGAGCCCACAGAGGCTACAGCTACCATGAAATACAACCGGAACAGGAACGTCTTCACTACTCAAATCCAGATACCTGATATTGATGTTGAGACTGGTATTAAGATTGGCATGACAGACAGCAGTTCAAAGGGGAAATCCCTCACCATCGAGCTGTCCAACAAGAATGTGCCACAGCTATCCCTGACTGGCCGTGCCAAGTGAGCAAATACAACCCCCATTCCTTTCCAATATTGCCTTTTGTGTTGACATGCACTCTTTGCCTGATTTTAATTGTCATTCTTTGTAGACTTGAGGCCATGGATAATGGGATGCTTCAGGTTCAACTCGTGGTGCCATCCATGAAGATTGATACCACCTTTGGTGCTACTGTGACGAAAACCGATGGGCTCACCATGCAGATCAAGAGTGATGTCAAGCTGCCAGAGATTTCCTCCGTTCAAGCAGTAACCTTCAAATATGGTACAAAAACATCAGTAAAATACAGAGAAAGGTAATCTTAAAATATTAGGCCAAGTTTAATTGGAAAATCATTTTGCATTTCAGGTGAGGAGGAGGCTGAGGCCTATTTGACATCCAATGTTAAAGCTGATACAAAGATCCCAGTGTATTATGCTGAAGCCGTCCAGTCATGGCTCACAAGGCTTTCCGGGGACCTCTTGGAAAAGAGGGTTGTGAAGACAGATATGAAACTCCGTCACATTGTCACCAAAGGAATTGAGGTGAACGGAATAAAATCCAAGTGTAAAACAGAATTGTTTGCTGTCAGGTTTTTATCTAAAGTTTAAATGTTGGTATTTTTTGTTTGTTTGTTTTTAATAGGCTGGAAACATCTGGATGGACAAAATCTCTGTGGATTGTCCCTACATGAAGAATCTGATGAACAACATCGTAACACTTGAATTACCATCAGTACCTGAAATCCTATTTTTGAATTTGTAAGTAACTTGGATGTGACCGTGTTCACAATTACAGTGCCATGAAAAAAGGTCTTGAAAAATAACCTGATCAAATACAAAATACAATTTCCAAATAATTGAATTTATTTAATGCAGGGATGTCAGACTTCAGTCCTTAAGGGCCAGTTTCCTGCAGCTTTCATATGTGTCTCTGCTTTAACACACCTGAATCAAATATTTAGGTCCTTTGCAGGATTCTGGAGAACTTCAGCTGTGGAGGTAATTCAGTCATTTGATTCAGGTGTGTTGGAGCAGGGGGATGGCAAAAGGTTGCAGGATATTGGCCCTAAAGGACTTGAGTTTGACATTCTTGATTTAAACGATAAATAAACATCAGCCAATATGAAAATGTGATTTTGCAACTTGTTAATTCACAAATAACTGCAACACCATACATATCTTTAGTTAAAAATCGAGAACTGCATAGGCTGTAATAATAAGGTCTTGTAAAAAGAACCCTTCTTTAAAAAGGGTCTGAAAGTTTAAAAACAGGGTAAAAATCTGCATTTGCTTAGTCTAGAATAAATACAAGTAGCCAGTCTATATATCTCAGGAATTGAATATGTGTCTTCTTTGAATGTTTTACCAGTGAAAGCAAACTCAAATACCAGTTCAACCAGAACCGTTTCATGATGACCATTCCTTTGCCTCTTGGTGGAAAATCATCTGAGGAATTAAGGATTCCACCTGTTGTCACATTCCCACACATCTCTGTTCCTCAGCTGGGACTAGATGTTGCCTCAAAGGACATCCAAATTCCAAGTTTTACAATCCCGACTGAGCAAGACATCTCTGTCCCTCTAATGGGACTGTTTGAAGCTTCTGCCAAGGTCAACAGCAACTATTATGACTGGGAGGGACTGATTACAGCTGGCAATAACACTGCTGACTCTCCTGAATACGTGGCTAGGTTTAGCATCATGGCTGAAAGTCCAATCAAACTTCTATCCTTCTCAACTGAGGGTAAGTGAAATGTTTTCCTCTTAAATGAAAAATGTGTATAAGTGATTTTGTAGAGCCAGAAAAAAAGACTGACTTTTGGTAATTATTTCATTATTTTCTGCTTTTTAGGAGCCACTAAAATCATAGACACGGACAGAGAAACCATGGAATTGACAGTCGATGGATCCCTAAAACACATGCTCATGAACACAGGGTTTAGTGTGCTGGAAAGCATTTCTGTCACAGACAATGTATTGACAACAGGTCGTTATAGCATCTATGCAACTGCTGCTCCAGTGGGTCTTGACACATCTATGACCATTACCACCCAGTTCACTCTTGATCCAGATACTTTCTTTGGAGACATTAACACAGATGGCAGTATCAAGATTGGGCCAATGGTTGCAACAACAACTTATCTCCACACCTTCTCTGTAAACCCAGCAAAGAAAGAAGCAAAAATGGATAGTAGCCTGATGGTAAAATCTGACCTAATGAAACTCTCTCACAAGATAAAAGCGTTTTATGAAAATTATGAGTTTCTGTTTGAGTCAACCACCAGCATAGATTCCGACCCAGTCAAGCACACCACAAAAATTAATCTTAACTACAAGGATGTCAAGCTCACCATTCAGTCTGACTCTGTGACTAAGGGTTTTAAGAGGACGATTCTTAACCAGATCGCGTTTTCCATGCACGAAGGACAAGCTTCCCTCAGGGTTGAAAACCAAGCTGATGACACACAGAATCGTGTGTATTCCTTACTTACTGGAACAATTAACCCATCTGGTTTGGAAGTCAATGCTGATGCCTCCTTGAAGATCTTCTCTAGCCTTGCTTCTCACAAAGCAACCTTGTCACTCAACACAAATGGCTTGACCACTAGTTGCACAACAACTGCCCAACACAGTCCATTCACATTTGAGAACATTTTCCATGGTGAAATCGGTGCCTCTGGTGCCACAATGTCTCTTAAGACAAAGGGAGCCATTGAAGAAAATAAGGCTGAACTTAATGTTGAGGGAAAGCTTTCAAGCACAGACGTGTATCTCAACAGCATGTGTGAAGGTAGCCTGTTTGACATCAGCGGACGGAACAGAGTGAACCTCAGGCTGAACGAAGATGGGCTGGTCTTCTCTAATAACATGGTGGGATCCTTTGGAGAGATGAGGACTGAAAACACCCATTCTCTGTCTCTTACTTTAAAATCTTTTACCCTTCATACCAAAACCGACAACTTCCTTGATGAGAGCAACTCCTACATGCATGATATCACAATCAACATGGAGCGTTTTACAGCCTCAGCTATGGTGAAGAATGAACTTAAAGTCATGGCAGTCCATTTTGAGAATGATGCGCAATTCAAAGCAGAACCCTATGACATACAGCTGGCTGGGACACTGAAAGGAAGCTTCTTGAAAGAAGAGCTCAAGCACATCTATGAAATCAAGTTTGTTGACTTAGTCTTGTCTGCAAAGTGCAATACTAATGGAAAACTCTTGGGATTGCATATGACACATAACACTGACATGGAAGTTAATGGTCTGGCTATAAAGTTCAGCAATATGGCTAACTTCAACTCACCGTCTCTTCGTGTGGACAGTACAGTTAAGACCACTGCTGCTCCCTTCACACTCGACGTTGATGCCATCTTCAACTCGAATGGTGAGATTGATCTGTTTGGAAAGCATAGTGGTGAACTCTACAGCAAATACATCCTAAAAGCAGAACCAACAGAGTTTGCACAATCATTTGAGTACAGAGCCTCAAGCAGCCATGAGATGATTGACCGACCAACTGTGATGACCAACATTAACAACAAGCTCAACAACTTGCTAAACCTGAAAGAACAGATGGTCACATTGGAGATGACATCCACTCTAAACGAACACACTTTTAAACAAGTATTTAGTGCTTACAACAATGCAGAGAAAATTGGGGTTGAGATGAAGGGAGAAGTCTCAACTCCCCTCCTCAGTGAAGCCAAGCAGGACTATGCCATTTCTGGATTTGTGAAGTATGACAAGAACAGTGAGAGCCAGTTCATTCAGATCCCTTTCATTGAGAACCTTCCCACGGTCATTGAAAACATAAAAAGTACAATGATTAAACTGATAGACCTCAGCTCTGAGATGTTGAAAGACATTAATACCAGGTATGAAATCAGTGCCAAGATTCAGTCCAAAATTGAAGAACTAAAGGAAGCGATTAACAGTTTTGACTTTTCCCTTTTTGTCCAAGACCTGAAAAGGTTTATCACACCTATGGAGAATCTCATCATGGAACTGATTGCCCAGTTCCCTACTGACAAAGTTACTAATCTGGTGACATCTATCAAGGACACTGTTGTGGCTGAATTGAAGAAATATAACATTCCAACACGGTTCAAGGCAATTTATATCAAAATAGAAGAGTTTCTCTCTAATTATGAGATTGAAAAAATAATTGGGACCATCATGGATGAAGTTGTAAAAATTATGAAGCAGCATCAGATCAGAGAGAAGTTGCAACACACATTTGAGGCTCTAAGATCAATTGACATCCAGCCTCTTGTTAACAAATTTCTGGTCCCTGCAAAGGAGCTTGTGAATGAGCTTTTCTCCTTTGATTTCAAACAGCTTATTGATGACATGAACGGCTTTTTCACAGGAATGATCCAGAAAATTAAGTCATATGATTATGATGCTGTTGCTGTGGAATTGAAAGACAAAGTGGCAGAGTTGACCAAGATTCCTTGCTTTGGCAAACTCTATGGAGGGTTTGAAGTTAACTCCCCTCATTACAGCCTCATGACCACAGCTGAGCTGGAGAACACAACAACCACACCAGCCATACCAGAATTTAAAGTAAGCCTGAACTCACGGGCTGATTCTACTCTCAATGTGCTTGACTTTACTGTTGATGCCTCTGCACATTTTACTGCCCCCAAAATGAGCCGTCTGACCATGTCTGAATCCATCAATGTCAAACAGTCTTCCTTCGCACTTCAACACAAGGGGACAATGGATCTGTATTTCCTATCAGCTAAAGCCTCTGCTGAAACCATTGCAAAAGCAACATTTGAGCTCTATGATGCAGAATTTATCAACAATGCATTCTTTGCTTTGGAAAATGGAGTCTCTGCCAAAATGGAAACTGCCTACAAACACGACCTCAAATTCCCACCCCTCGACATCCAGAGTGAAATGATGATTGATCAAAAGACTATCTTTGGGATTGAAGATGCCAGTATCCAGCTCACCATTAATAATGTGGCCAATGAGAAATATAGTATTTGGGATTTCTCAGATGAAGCAAACCACAAGAGTGACCTTAACATAGAAATGGATCTCCAGAACACCAAAGTGACCTTCACTGCTGACACAAGCAGTAACCTTTTCAAGGCCAAGGAAAGTTTTGTTGCTGAAATTAATATTTTCCGTCACATCCTGATTGATGCCAAGTTTGAGACTGATACACCTTTCATCAAGGACAGTGTGGCAGAGCTAAAGCTTCAGGCTAAGGCTGAAGACATGAGAATTTATCTCTCAGCATCTCATGATGCAGAACTGGTTGGGAACATTGAGGGAACACTTTCAAGCTCTCTCATAACATTGATCTCAGCAACAGAGCTTACATTTGATAGTAAGAACAAAGGAAAGGGCAAGGTTGTTTTTCCATTCAAGCTGTCTGGAAAGGTTGACCTCCAGAATGACATTATTTTTACTCTAAACTCAGAAATGTATCAAGCACGCTGGGTAGGTCTGGGCCGGTTCAACCAGTACAAATACTCACATCTGTTTGCCATTGAAAATGGAGAGAATGAAATGAACATCCAATCACAAATCAATGCTGAGGCAGATCTGGAAGTGCTGAAGGAACCAATCACAATTCCTGAAATAACTCTTCCATTCTTTGGCATGAAGACACAGCCAGTGGAGGGTTTTTCCCTGTGGGAAAACACTGGCCTAAACAACATCCTAAAGACAACCCAGCAGACACTGGACATCAACTCCAAACTGACTTACATTAAGAACCCCGAGATGATCACAATTGACATCAATTTGGATCCATTCGTCCGTGCCATCAATACCAACATGAGGTCACTGCACAAGAAAATGCTCATTAGTAAGGATAAAGCTGCTGCGATTCTTGCTTCATCTTACAACAAAGCAATATCAGAGTATGAAAAATACAGTATTGAGCTGCCAAAAACCATTGTAGTCCCTGCCTACAAAGTTCCAGTGATGAATGTTGAGATGTCCTCCTTCACAATTCCCTTACCTGATGTCACACTTGTCACAATGCCCTCACTGCACATCCCATCTGCACTCAGCAAGCTGACTGTTCCAAAGATCACCATACCTAAGGTTCAGAGCATAAAGATCCCAGTGATGGGTGACCTGACTTATGAGTTCTCCATGGAAACAGCAATGATCACACTTAAAACCGATGCCAGCATCCTCAACCAGGATGGGCTCAAGGTCAAATTTGATGCCTCATCAACCTCTGGGTGTGAAATTCTGACTGGGAAGATTGAAGGCAACACCAATTTTAACACAGTGGGTGAATTTAAAATGGCCTCCCTCCTTTCTGTTAAACACGTAATGCTTGAAGGTAATCATGAGAGCGCCATCACCTTGAGTTATGAAAATATAGATACCGCAGTAAGCAACTCCGTTAAGGTCATTTTGCCTTCACTCACTATGGAAATCAACCAGGAAATTAAAGGAAATCCAGTAGATGGTCTTGTTGTCTCCATGTCCACACCCTCTGCAGGCCACATTGGTGTACAGATGCAGACCAAGCGGCCAGCACAAGTGAAAGCTCGACTCTATGGTCGCTACCCGGTAAGAGAATACAGATCCTTTTTCTCATTCTTCTAATAGATATATGCTTACTTTTTTCATTTCTAATTTCTATTATTTTTGTCCACGTTTGTCTCCTTAAAAGACTGAACCATCAACAGACATCAACATCCTGGGTCTCAAGATGTCAGTCATGAACTCTGAGAAGCTGAGCCTTCAGACAACCTGGAACATGGAGATGCCATATGAGATGATGTTGGGACTGAAGAAACAGGTGCCTGGTGCCATAGAAATGGTTTCTGATGCTGCTGTCAACGTGTACAACAAGATCAACAGACATGTTAGGAGTATCAAGGGCTCTTTTGAAAAGTTCAAAAAGCAGGGGAATGTAATACTCAAGAAGGCTGTTGAAAACCTAGCTTCTGTTACTTCTTCTGAATTCATGACAGCTACAACAGATAAGATTATTAAGATTCTAAAAGAGTCCCAGAAGAAGGTTGAACTTGTTCTTGATGCTGTGATTAAATTTTTGAGACAGACCAAGTTCAAGATTCCTGGCTATGAACAAAGGATCTCTGGACTTAAGGTCTACCATAAATTCAGCACTTTTGTTGCTGATGTATCTGAGGAGGCAATTGACAAGCTTCCTCAGTACATTGCCACCATCTTTTCCTCAGTCTTTGATCATGTCCAAGCCATAGAATTTACATTCCCTGGAACTAACCGCATCATCACAGGGAAAGAGCTCTTCGATGACCTGGCCTTGGCTCTGGGTAGAATTGAGGAACAGGTGATTGCTAACGTGAGGAAACTTGGAGAGATCAAAGTGGAGGATATCATTGAGAAATTGTCAGAATTGATGCAATTTATCATTGAACAAAGTGAACGGTTTCTCCAAACTCTGAAAACCCAGAATGTTGAAAACATCTCCAACGCTGTTGTGGATGCGTACCATAGTGCCATGAACTCCAATTTATTGGCCACTGTTGCCAAGCAGGTTGATGAAATTCACATAATCATAAAAGAATATCTCAAATCTGTAACAGATAAAATCCACAGTATCATGGCTGACATATCAACTGAACAGCTTAGAGCTGACATCCAGTCTTGGATTGACTCATTTGTGAAACGGATCAACGCTTTCCACAACAGTGTCATTAGGAACCTCCAAGAAAAAAGCAAGACTATTGAACCATATGTGAAAGTAAGTGACAGACAGATTGAGGTGGACATTCCTTTACCATTTGTTGCTAGATTCAACTAACTCACCAACAGAGCCAAACCTATAGATAAGTATTTGAATTAACTACCTTTCTGCCATATGCAAGCAACACAATAATTTATTGTCTAAAGAAAAACTAAACTCTTCATTCATATGGATGTCTGTTCTCACGATGCTAAACTTTATGCTGTTTTTCACATAATTTAGTTTTTTCATGGTAGACTAACAGTTCTGATTCTCCTTTGTATCTTGTACTATTTAAACCTAAGTGGTCATCAATAAACTGTTTGTACTGCAATTATGTCTGAGCATTTTCTGCACCACACTCCACAAACAATCTTTAATTCAGTTTATTTACGTATCATTGAGTCCTTTCCATCCAGTTTGTTTCATATTTTATATTTAAAATGATTAATCTCCAGCAGAAGCAAGCTCAGTATTCCTGTCCAGAACAAGCTAAATAACTGAGCTTGGAGTGCATTTGATAGGAAACAAAAAGGGTTAGGAAAGGGACAGACACAGAAGTACTGTCTCAGGCTTTAATGATATTGTGATATCATACAGTTTGTTTGCCCCTTGAACCATTTAATATCAAATTACTTTACAATCCCAAACTATGATGTATATTAATGAAAATGTCTGCAATGGACCAATGCAACATACTCTGTAAATGTAAAGTAGAAAGAAAATGGATTATGGTTTGCTTATCAAACAAATAACTGTTTACCTTTTTTTCAGTGAATTAAATACAGTGCAAATTTTTACCTTAAATGTCATATTAAAGTGGCTGAGGGGTTTACCAGCAATAGATAACTGGAAAAAAAATACAAAAGCACTGGTAAGAAAAAAAATTAAGCTTGCAAACAAAAATTGAGACAAGGAAACACAAAAATCAAATTTAGGCACCATATGAGTTGAAGCCCTACTCTAAAGATCGACCGAAACTGGTTTCTAAAGGCTGAGAGTCAAACAGATCCCCAATATGTGGTGCTATTTTCGGATCGATTCCTGGTATTGCTTGTTCTAATCCACTTGCATAATAAAAACTAGAAAAGGACTAGGAGAGTGCAGACCTCCGCCAAGCAGCTCAATCCCCCAATATATTGTGACCTCCACCTTCACACTGAATCCAGATCATTACCAAAATTTAATCATTTGTCAATGGTTATAATATGCCCCTTCTGTGAAAATTTGAACAAAATCCACCTGACACTTTCCAAGTATTTTGAAAGCAAACAAACAAACTAAAGCCGATGAAAACATAACCTCCTTGGCGGAGGTAAAAATCCTTATAATTAAAGAGTAAAATATTAACATCAACACCTTGATTGACTATCTGGAGCAAAAGAGGAAAGGCGTCACCTTAAAGATGGAGAAAAGGAAGTAAATCTTTGTTGAGAAACCTGCAGAGGAACAACCTGGTTACTGTGATGGAGAAAAAAAAAAAAAAAAAAAAAAAATTCACACCCCACAGCTGGAGTAACCAACCAGAGAAACATGTTAGTTTTCTCCATTTATAAGAAGGACATGAACATTCATCAAACAACATCTTTAATTAAAAGCCTTTAATTAATACTGTCATGGTGGGGTTAACGTGCCTAACCCACATGCAGAACACCACACGGGAAACAGAGGAAAAAGTCAACGTTTATGGAATGGTTTCACAGAGCAAAACACGAACTGGTTCTGGTACTGGTCCAGGACTGGGATCACGGAAGTCTGTTGGGCCAGAAGGTTCGGTTAGCCAGGGTAAACAGATGACTGGACAAGGAATGGACTTGATATACCTTTGAGAGGTTCTGATAGA
>JAUZNJ010114741.1:0-19702 GCA_034780135.1 Jordanella pulchra | reverse complement strand
TATCTACTTTGCCAGTATGTGACGTGTGAATTTCTCCGCTGTGAGATCAATAAAAACTCATCTAATCTAATCATCTACTATACAGAGGATGGCGCGCTGCTGTCATAATCATGCACCAACTAACATGTATTTGACCTGTTGCTCCAGTGATGTGCTAAGGTAGATTCCCTGAGGGAAGTTCCTTCTCTTAATTCATAGTGCACCTTCTGCAGGGACGGCAAAGCCTTTTTCGTACTTTCTTCCTCCTTTTTTACAACAGATACCCATGTCTAACCATGCTGGTTAGAGTGAATGTGTTTTAATTATGATTTAACGATAATGCTCCATGTCAAAATGTAACTACACAAAAAAAAAAATCATAAGATTATATTAAGATTATACTTATATACTAGTTGAAAGTAACTGTGATAATTCATAGTAACGCTCACACAAAGTTCATGAAAAGTCATTTCATTGAGAAGTTCAGTCTAGTTTCAGATTCTGGTTAGCTAGCTAATTATTTATAAAACAGCTGTGCTGCAAAATCAAATTTGCACAGCAGGATTTCTTCACTTGATCTGCTCTTTACTCGAGATGTTTTCCCCTGAAGGAGAAGCAGAAATGTTTTTGTAACCATTGGCTGCATGTACCAACAGACTCCTGTAACTATCAGCATTCAATGTCTCCTACGTACGGAATTCATCCAGGTCCAGGTCGTCGTATATATAATCATTCTCCTCGAAGTCTGGATCCTGCGATGAGTCGATGTAGTACTCAACATCCTCCTTAGAAAGAAAGCACAATAAGTCAGCGACCCACTGGACTCTGTTGATTAAATAGCAAATATCCATGTAATTTCTGTCCCTCTGTGCACAAAAAGAAGGAAAACATTTAGCTCAACTCCCCAACAAACCTTGATCTTCCTGATGGCTTCGACCTGCAGCGAGTCGTTGTCCAGCATTCTCAGTATTGTCTCCAGCATCCGGATGTGGTACCGATGCTTGTCAATAAACTTCTTCAGCTCTTCAATCCGATCCTGCTTCTGTGGGACAACAGGTCAACCTCATGACATGCAGGACAAGTCTGTGAAGTGTTTTTTTTTTTTTTTACATTGTCCAACAAAAGCTGCATTAATAATTTAATCCCAAGAGTAGAAAACAAAACCAGCACTTGAGGAAAAAAACATTTTATAAACAACAAAAAAAAGGTTTTTAAATTTTAACAGGTGAACTGTGCACAGGCGAGAACACGTGAGTGATTTAAAGCTGAGAGAGCATTAGTGACTGCTGTGAGCACTTCACAGCCTAATGTATCAGAAAGCAGGCAAAGGGCCACTTCCTGATTTCAATATTTCATTCTTCAAGCGGTTCACTGTTAATTCATACGTGTTCTGATGGTTTAAAACACACAGCTTTAATTGTCCTATTTTAGACAGAATGCGACATGTTGTTCAAGTGTGTAAAGCATGCAACTTTATTTCTAAAGGACCAAAACAAACATCCAAACAGCTGACCAAAGTGCTATACCAAACATTTAAGATACGGAAGAGGAATTAAGCTATAAAACAAACAATAGTTGATCCATAGCGGCAATAAAAATTTGAAATAGTGCAGTCAGGTGGTAAGAAAAAGATAAAGACACAGATGTTAATTGATTGGTTTAGAAGCCCAGGAGAAGATTTGTTGTGTTAATTAAAATTTAAAACAATGGGCTCTCATAAAAGTTAAGGAACATGACGTAGAGCACAGTGTTTCTGGCTCAAAGTTAGGACCAAGTTTTAGCAGCTAATCTGCACAGAGCAGCTTTTCTTTGCAGCTAAAGTCTAAGTCCTGGAAATCTGGTGATATCATGAAATGGGCGGCACATGGACCGTTAGAGGCTTCATTTTCAAGGTTGAAGTGAAGCGTTTATCTTTAGAGTTAGAGCAAAGTAATTGTACTTTAACACAAACGATTACCCATGCAGTTTTTAAGGCATTGTGTTGTCATACATATACATATAATGTATGGATGACTTTAAAATGGTAAAAAAAAATGTGATGTAGGAGATTAAACTTTAATTAAAAAAAAGAAGATATAATCGTCCAGGCATGAGGTTACAGAAAGCATGGCTCTGTGGCAGGAGGTGATTGATGTTTGATATGTGCCCTAATGTATAGAAAAAGGATTTAACAATTGAACCAAAGTGCTGACATGAGAGTCAGGGTTAAGGATGGGATGTATTTGTATCCAACAAACTTGCTAAATGGATGATAGAAAACACGGCAGGCGTGTCTGTTTTTGGGCAGCACTTTGAAGAGTTAAGCCAAAGCCAAACTTTCTAATTAGTTTTATCTCAGCAGAAACATACAGCAGCACACTGTCATCAATCAGTATGAGACTCAGACTAGAGCGCTGAGTTTGTTCATTGGATCTTTAGTTGAAAATGTTCTCTTCCAGTTAGATGCACAGATTTCAAAATGAGGTCAAAATCTAAAAACAGATAAAGACGGCGAGACAAAGTTTCTAATTAGGAAAATGGATATTTTTTCCTCTCATATCAACTGTATCCTGGAAAAGAAACATACATTTCAGACTCTTCTAAAATGTAGATGCACCAGACTAGAACAATAACTGAGTGTTTAAGGAAAGAAAATTTAAACCATTCAAATGGCTTCAAACCTTCAAAAACGGCACAAATGAACTGAAAATACTGTGGCTGATTAAATGCTTGAAGACAGACTTAGACCAATAGTTTACCTAAAGTGAGAGAATGTTTCCTTCTAGCCTTTAGAAAGCCCCGTGACAGCAAAAAAAAAAAAAAAAAGAAAAAGATAGAGACACCACCTTGAAAAGCCTCCAAACTCAAAATAAAGATTCTACTGAGAAAAAAAAAAGATAAAAAAGTGACTGAATCCAAAGGTTTAAACTTTGGATCTCCTGAATCAAAAACTCAGGCCTGAAAAGAAGCATGAGGAATCTACGCTCCATGCTGTTCATGTAATTTAACATTTTGCTTTAACTGGTTTGGATCACTGACACATCTAAACCTGATGGGACTCCAGCCTGCAGGACTGGAGTCTAAGACCTGATGTTTACCAGCAAAACAAAGGCAGCCTTTGGTTTTATTTACTACAACAATGGATGTAATTTAAGGATTTAAAGTTAGAAAGCTTAAACCCACTTCACGAGCACAGGTTTATTTACAATTTAAGAGGATATATTCAAGATCCAGGGTGATTTAAGAAAGGTAGTGTACTTCTATATACAAAGGATTTTACACACCTGTCTATTTAAATCACTTATTCTCTGGTTAAATCTTTAACAATTAACATGATGGATATGTGTAGTTACAACTCTGTAGGGCTGCAGTTTGGAAGAAACTGGAGCGATGACGCATCCATGAGAGCAGATCAGCGTCTTTTAACCCTTTAACACATCGACAGCACAGATGGACGCCCCAACAGTTACTATTATCACTGCTTCAGCTACAATAAAAGGACAATTACTCATTACTAAAATAATCACAGAAGCTAAATCTGAGGAGGCGTGACATTTAGATTTATTCATTTGTGTCACATTTCATAAAAACATGTTTTGGTCTCTGCTGAATTCTCATTCATACCTTTAATCATAACACTGACTTTGATGCTAACTGCTTGTTTGCTTCTTTTTCCACAAGCTAAAGAAAAGAGACTTTAATTGTCCTTTAGCAGGCAGGGTTTGTTAAGAAATTGAAAATGTGAAGCTCAAAGATCCTTCATTAAGAAGCATTGATGTTTATTTTCTTTCTGTGTCTTTAAAAGGTTGAAATCATCAAACTGTTTTTCAGTGAGGGGTAAATTCTGATCAGAAGAGAAAAACTCACTGACTTGATCTATTGTCTTCTGGTTAGTTTGGCAAACTGCACAAAAAACAGAGATGAATCCTTCTGGTTCCCATTTTCTAAACTGTCTCGGTACAAACTTTCTGCATAAGAAAAATGAAGAAGGACTTTAAGGAACCTCATGTCTGCTGCACTTTTTCCATCTTACTGTCATGACAAATCAACTCTATTATGGAGACGAAGTATTAAATCTTAATTCAGAGCCTGTAAGTTCTCAGAAATGACTGCAGTAGGTTTTCTATAAATGACGTCCCTGGAGGAGACAGTGAGAGGAAAGCTTGGTCAATGAGGTTATCCTCGTTGGCTGGAGACAGAAGATGAAAGCAGGGCTCAATATCTGACCTCTCTGCCAAAGGAGGCAGAGAGATAAAAGCAGAGGAGCTGTAGGGATGACGTGCCAACAGATCTGGGAGCAGAAATGAGGAAAAAAAATGAGGGTTTCAGAAAGCAGAGCAGACTGACCTCCTTGTCTCCTTTCTTCTTCCTGGTCTGGACTGAAAGAGACTCCACCTCGCTCTCAAACTGGTCCACCTGCATGTTCAACGTGTCTATCGTGTTCTGAGATAAAAGAGGAGGAAAAGGTCGAATAAGAGCAAAGCTCACACAAAAACAATTCTAAAAAGTGGAAACTTAAAGTCTCGCCTCTTTCTGCCATTTAATACATCATTCAAGTCTTTATTATTAGTTTTCTTTCATCTATGATATATGAGAATAATGGCACGAAAAATGTTAATAATTTTAAACAAATTTCTATGCAAATATATCTAAAAGTCTATCGATACCTTTGGTGGTTATAATGAAAAAACAAAAACCAAATACATAAACACTGAATAATCTAATGAAACCTTAAATAATTAAAAGCCCGAAGAGGTAAACAGTTGAGTTTGTCAATTTATTTATAATAAGCTGTTCTGTTTTTGTCACAAGTTTTATTCCATTTTACTAAGTTTGTTTTTTCTTTTATTCTGACACATTGATGGTAAAATGCTCCCCAATGAGCAAAGTTTAACGTTTAGACATTACAATGCCCGTTTCTAACACTTCATCCACTGTTCTTTACTCCTCCACATACTGTGGATCCTTTCAGTTTGGATGAGAGAAATCAAACGAAGCCCAGCGGTCTGCTGTTTTCCTCTGGAAGCTCACCGTTAGCCACGTGCCGACCTCTTCCTTCTCCTTCTGCGCCGGGTCCACCTTCTGGATCAGGCCAAGTCCTTCTTTCGAGTACGCTTTCGTCTTGGTTTCTCTTTCAACTATTTTAAAGCGCTCCATTTGCTGAGAGTATATTAAAACAGAAAATATAAGAACACATCATTTCTAAAGGAAAAGAACACGCAACATTAAACCTCAAATACCGTCTTAAAGCTTGTTTTGGATGATTCCACTTCCTAATAATGATGTTGCAGTTCATAAGAAAAATTTTAAATTCTTCTACTGACTTACTAACTGACTGTCTGTCTGTCTGTCTGTAAACTCAAATATAAGGAACATGTTCTTTAAATCTCTGTAAGCAAAATATGATAGCTGCTCAAACTAGCAAAGAAACTTTTATTAGGCATCTTATTAAAACCAGATGGACACTAAAAATCGTTTTCCGTTTCCCCATCATTAGCTATATAAGTGTTGATTTAGTCTGGTTTGGAAAACCTCCCGGTTATACCTTTCTTCTGTAGCTCATATTTTAGTGAAACTGGCTTCTACTCAGTAAAAATGTTATTAACAGTCGGTTTTAGCCACTGAAACCATCAGAGAACTAAACCAGAAGCTTTGGGTCAAACGGTACAGATGGATCCTCTCTCAGCTGTTGTTTTCCCTCGGTGTGTTTGTTAGCAGCGGATGTCTCACATGTTCTGAATAGTGCTCATTAAAAACCAAATGAGACCTTGATGTCTGATGGGCATCAAAGCAGTGACGAGAAAAAAAAAACTTTTCTGTGTTAAAATATATGAATATTTATGGTGGAGCAGATCTTTAATCCAACTCAAAAATATTTAGGTGAATAAGTCTGTTTCTAAGGAGTTAAGGTCAACAAAATGTTCAATTAGAAGCAAAATAATGAGCTTAAAAATAGATATTTACAGATCTGTATAAACCCCACCTAATAATTTAAGCACTGTTTCCATTGCAACCTGATTATGGTAAAAAGAAATAGTTAATTTTATATATATATATATATATATATATATATATATATATAAAAAAGGGTATATATATTGAAAAAAAGGGTAATGATCAGTTAAACAAGGCTCTGCAAAGAAAACTTTCCATAGATTGAAAATGTCTCCTTTCCTTACAATAAAAAAACACATTATCAGAGAAAAGCTCCTTAAAACGATCTCAGGTTATTAACGCTGCAGTGTCGTGTGAGCTGAGGAGTTTCAGATATTTCTTTGTTTGACATTGATTTGAGCTGAAGCATTAATCAGAAGCTGAGGATGTGGCCCTCAGCCACAAAAACAGCTGCTTGTAAAATGCTGAGATAGAGGAGAGATTTTCCAATCATGGAAGGAATGAAGCGTTTGGTATCTGAAGGCTTTAGCTGAACTTCAGTCCTCTTCACACAAAGATAGAATATGAAGCAAGAGGAAATTACATTTAATTATACATTGCACTTTAAAAAATAAAGATTCCCTTTAACCATAATAATACTTTAAACTTAAAACACAAACAAAATACTAGAAAGGTACAGATTTCATTTACTCATAAAAATGTGATCATTTTTAATATTGGCAACACTTGCAGGGGAATATTGTAACATAGTCTCAATGTGTTGATCAGCTTTAGTTTTATCCTTCACTGCAACAAAAGTGGAGGAGTCATTATCTGTGCCTCGCTCTTGTCGGTTCCTACTCACCGTTTCTATGAGTTTGCGGTTCTCTATTAGCTGCCTTTTGTCTTTGATCTCGTTGGATGCCACCCACGTTTTAATCTGGTCTCGAAGGCGCTGCGGGACCAGAGAGGAAGAAGATGAAGGAGAGGAAATGGTGGAGGGAGGAAGGGGGAGATGCAAACACATCAGTGAACTTTATAATACATGCTGGGACTCGTCTTTGAGAGTCGTGGATGGTGAGGCTGATGCCAGCTTGGCTTGAAATTTGGTCCTCAAGACAACAGCAACTTACATGATATGTATAAAATCTATATTTCATGCTGAGGGAAATGAAATTGGAGCCAGTTAAACACTCGTCTCACTGAAAGTGTCAGCAAAACATCCCACCCATGTTAATCAGCTTCAGTTTGGATTAAAATGATCAACTCTTATATCAAGTTTAAACAGAAAAAACTAAAATCACTCATTTTCTTACAAAATGTTCAAATTAGAACGACAAATTTTGGTGTCATTTATTGACACTTTTACTGACAATCAGGGGCTTTTGGAGGAAAATCCCTCATGATTCTCATAGTCTTACAAACTTCTGAAAACTTAGCTTAAATCCTAGTTTACAGAGACTAAAATCTTAAAGTAATCAAAGCTCAGTCAGGTTGCATGGAAACAATTTGGAAACAGGAATTTTGAAAATCTTTTCACGGGTTCTCCATATGATTTTGTTGTGAACTTTAACTAGGCCCTTTTAACCAATAAATCTGCCCTGATTCAAGCAGATATGCCTCCTCAGCCTTATCGCCTCCATTCATGACCTGAAGCTAAAGATGGAGAAATATCCCAACACATCATTATCAGAACTGATTGGCTGTGATCACAGAGACTACATGTAGATGTTTGTCACCAAAAAAACCTTTAGTTAGGGCAACATCTTTTCCCAAACTCTCAACTATTGGTTGAGCAGAACTGAATAATAAAATGTTTAAAAATATGATCGAATGCATTGACTGTCTGCTGCCGTCTATGGATAAAATTGCTCTACTTGATGCAGATGGTATCCTGAGCTTCCCTCTAATAATTTAACAATAATAATGTTGGCTTTGATTAGACTGATATACAGTCACACCCATACTGTTCATCATCAAATTTATACCACAAGTTACTGCAATAGCCTTCAGTCTATAGTGATTATCCCTTCATGTGGTGAACGGGAAATGTGATGCTCATCTCTGCTTCAGAGTGACCAAGGTCCTTTGTTGGCCACTATCATTAATGCTCTGCTTGTTTCAGATGAATAAATGTGTGTTGGTTTATTTACAAGTGATCTTTACGAGACACACTAAGTCTTTCCTTCCTTAACCCTCCATTAAATCACAGCTTTAACTCTGGTCTGTCTGCTCGGTTCTTTGGTCTTCATAAATAACAAAATATACAATCATATTGAAGGTAAATTACTGACAGGTGAGGTGTAATTACTAAATAGGAGGGTTTTTTTTCAGGGTATGGGGTTTAAGGAGTTTTTTTTTCTATAAAGAAGCTAAAACCATTTTAACTTCTTTTCTGTTGTGATGATGATACAATGAGAAAATGTTTATGTAGGACACAAAATCAAGTTATCGACAGCTGCTAGATGTTTGCATTTTTGGCTGATAATGGAAAAATGAGCAGAAAATTCCTGACACAGATCTTTATAGCGTGGGAAGCAGCAGACGATGTATTGACACAGGTGTCCAGAACAGTTTCCGTCTCTTGCTGTTAGCTTGACAGCCTCACATTTAAGCGACATAATGAGAAAAATAGAAGAAAAAAGTGTGTGAAGGGTAATGAAAATAGCAATGAAGTCAGCAATACTTTTTACCTCATATGTTCCTAAACATGCGACCAGAGCCCAGATTATTTCATACAGGTGCCTGTGTGGTGCTTCTGTCACTGACTAACAGTGTTTGTTTGTTTGTACACATGACCGCGCCGGACCTTTTGGAGCTGTGATGACAAAGCTTATGACAACATGTGGGCGGCTGTGAAAGCAGAGAGGTGCTGCAGTTTCCGTATGCCAGCATGTGCAGCTTGCAGGCCATTCGGAAACCAAACCGGTGAAGCACAAGTTTCCTGAGCCAGGCTCTCCTCTGGTGCCACGTTTTATGCTCCTGCAGGCTGAGCGCCTCCCAGGTACCCTTCAATTACCAAACTAATTCATCAGACGAAAGCTGGAAAAAACAAACAACTCCATAAAAGGTCGAAGTTTCCATTAATGTGTTCCACACTTGTTAGAGAGGAAAAACCTAACATTTAAAGACTGAGAGAAACTGGGTCAATCTTTGAGTCAAAAAGAAAATCTGAATTCTGGTCCTAAAGGGATTTTTGTTTTGCTCACTCATCAAGAATTGACAAACCTTTACCAACTTTGTTTAAATGCTTCTTAACATTCTTACTCTTACCTGTAGCTTTTTAATCTCTTTCTTGAGGTCTGCTTCATATTTATCCTTCTGGTTTGCATTGGCTGCATTGTGAAGCTGCAAAACAGACGATAAAGGCAAGAAGCTTCTTAGAGAAGTTCAAAATAAAAGAAATATTATTCAAATAGAAATTAGATAAACTGTTGAAAAGGTTTACAGTAGGTCTCAGAAGTTGCTGCAAAGGAGTAAAGAACTTTAGTTCCAAAGTACCTCAAACATTTCAAACTGGAAAACTGCATTTAGTAAAAAACTTTGATTTTCAGCCCCGACAGTATCAGGGTTCAGCTAAGATATAAAATGAACTGGGTAAGGGTTTCCACATTTTATTAAAAAGGAAAAAAAGAAGATATTAGTGTTGCAAAAAAGCTTCTTGATACCAAATAAGAATCGAAGACCATTAAGGCAAAATAACTGCAGGATATAATGAAGGCAAAAAGGCCAACTGGGATCTTTGTTACCAAACAAATCCAACTAATGACTCGATGCTTTCTTATCTACAGAAATGATTGGTTCTCTTTGCACATCATTATTCATCTGAAGGTTTACTGGGCATCTTTTAAAATAGAGTCTACCATGAAGGTAAGAAACATTCAGAAAATGAATAATTGTGCCACAGAATAAAAGGACAAATATGTTAATTCTACGAGAGAACACCAAATGTTAGATTATTTAATTTCTCTCTGGATTTCTTCAAAGTATTTTTCAATTAAATTAAACTAAAGGAATTTGGATAATATTTGGATTGTTATTTTTTTATCTCCTTTTTTTTGGAGGGGGGGGGGGGGGTATTTTTTTTTGTTTTTTTTAAACTGATGATGGATCCATTTTTTGAAAGTCCTTAAAATGTTTTACCTTTTGCCAAATGTCTTCAAACTGCTCCACTCCCTCCGCTACTTTTTTCAGACATCGATCTATTTCCCCTGAAAGAATAAACAATGAATACAACATGAATAAAAACACAACTTCTTCATTGCAAAAAATACATATATATCTCTGTGTTTGCAAAGTACATCTGACCAAAAAACACATTCCAGTTTCATAGATGCCAATAAATGTGCTAACAATACAAATAAACATATTCAAAACAATATTTGTCATTGTAACTTGTATAAAACTCGTAACTTGTAATAAAATATGTCCTCTGAAACTCAGATCATCCTTTAGAAGCAGTGGGCTGCTGTGGAGAACCTTGGGAGGAAACTGGGCCCAACCCAAAGTTCACACAACCTCCTTCATCTGTGCAATTTGCTCTCTGTCATAAATCATGTGGTAATTCACACTAACTGCATGATGCTGGAGCAGGACGGAGAGGTTGGGCTCCGTTTATGATGGAGGATGGAGAAAGAACAGAGGTTTCTAAAAACCAGATGAGCCAAACAGAAAGGCAGATAAGTAACGCAGGAGTCCGTTTTGGAAGTTGTTTGGCTTCTGTCTGATGCCTGAGCGCATCCAGTGTGGATCACCGAAGGAACAATACGCGACAAATGACCAAATAAAATCAGTAGCCGCGGTTCCATCTAAATGTGATGCAAATTTGAGCAAACTTTTAAAAATTAAAAAAATAAAGTAAAATGCGAATGAAACACTTTTCCATTCATTGGAGGAAATCATCAAGTCCATGGAAAGCATAAGATCGTCATTGCTTGGTTGCTGTAAACAGGAAGTACCTGTTTGAATGAATGTGTTGATTGTGTTATGATGTCAGCGATGCTTCACGCCGTCCGGAGACGTAAAAAGAGAGAAATTTGATTCTAATGCTGCGTTCAGGCTGCCAGCGGAAACTGAACCAGCTGAACGGTCACGTGACCTAAATATTAGTTGTTGTGTTTCACATCTCCTCTTTAGCACATTTATGTTTTCATTTAAAAAGTCCAAAACCACCTTTAGGCAAGCGTGAATATTTTCTTTTGCGTATTTTAATACGTTTTTCTGAATTTTGCTGTTTGCAGAAAACTCTTCTAATGCGGTTCTTCAAAATGCGTTGATGGAAAGTGTGATTGTGGATCAGGGACCCGGAGTGCCGGTTTGGAGAATTCGAACCAGGAAGCTTCCATTCCTCCCATAATGCACCTCTTTGCAGGCCAGTGAAGCTCCTGTATCTGCAACATTAAAGTTGTTAAAGCCTGGAAAACATAAGCCAAACGCGATGGTTTTAAATATTAGTGTCAGGAAAAAGAACAGTGAGGGCGTTCTGGTCCAACTTCTCCCATCCAGATCTGCTTCCAACTATGAAACCCTGTTCTACTGTGGAACAAATGAACACAGGAAACTGTTAATCAGTTGACAGCTCAGTCAGCTCCTACGCACCAAACAAGCCTGAAGCCCTGTAACCTGCTGCTGTACTGGATCACTGAAGAAAATATCATGCAAAACTACCAGAAAGACAGAAATTGCACCGTGTTACTCCTGAATAAGTTTTCATGCTAAGAACCGTGTTTCCAAACTAAAATATTTTGCATGTTTCTTTTTTAAAGAGGCCACAGCAAAAAAATAAATAAAACAAAACAATAAAGGCAGCACACTGACAAACTACAGCTGACATCTCATGCAATATGCATATCATAAAAGGTTTCCACTAAAGGTGACATATAAACATATTACTACGTTAAGCATGAGACATCTCACAAAATATAAACATGAACATAAAGAGATGATAACTTAAAAACAGTGAGAAATATTTAATGGTTATATATTAAGAGATAAATGGTTAGGCTCAACAACAAGTTCAACAACGTTTAATGTCACATTCACTCATGAAGAGGAGATATCAATAAGCTAACAACAAACATTCGTCATTTAGGCGTTTTAGCCCTTTGAACTACAGAGAAATACTCATTTAAATACATGATTTCACAAACAACTAAATCATGCCAAAAAATCTGAGCCTTTCATGTTACAAATATTTCTAAAAGCAAAGTGAAGTTCATTTTTCTGTCCTAAAAAAAGTCTTCATATTTGTCACCTTTATGTTTGTCAAATGCTTTTCTGCAAGTTATCAACTTAATTTATTAATCATTTTGATGTTTGGCTCACTTACCCAAAACTCAAAGATGGAAGTAGTGTAGTGTTTGGAAGTTAAGTGAAGTTAAACGGGGGCTTTACTTTCTAAAAGCTTTATACGTGTGTGATGCCTGAGCATTTGAGCACAGCCAGAGGCCACAGATCCCAGCTGCCTAATGCAGTCTATTAACTCAGACAGGTTGTCTGTTTACTCTTGCATGCATGGAAACATTTAGATGAGTGTTTGATTTATTCATTCTCTGCATTTACTTTCTAACAAGCAGACTTTGTGCAAACGAGCAAATCAATCGTATTTGATCCTAATTCAATCACATTCAGTGGTTTAGCTCAGTGGCTCCTGGGTTATAGAGTTCGACCAGGGCTGGGTCTGAAGATCTGCTCCAGAAATAGAATAGAAACACCCTTTGTTGTCCATTTGGGAGGAAATTCATGTGTCCAATCAGCAAAGAGAAACAAAAATGGAGGCATGCAGATCTGTACAAGGGCAAAAACATAAAGCTAATAATAACAACAGTAGTGACTTTAAGAAATGTGCAAAATGGGTATAAATATTTATATAAACCACAGCCTATGTACAAGTTATAGATAAGGTGTTAGGGTAAACCAAACCCCAGATCATCTAATCAACAAAGATGGGAAATGGAAAAATAATATTTATGCTAAGAATGTAACTCCATCCATAGAAGTATAATGCTGTCAGCTCTGTTTATGTTATTATGTCTCCGTTTAGAAAAAAACTCCTCAATCTGTTCAGACGCAAAAATCCTTGTGAACCTAAATAAAACAACTAAAGCATCAATAATAAACACTTTTAATGAATACAAGTCATTTCTAAGACACTTGGAAACATTAGGACACAGTTATCATAGATGGAGGAAAGGCTCAGATGTTTTTTTTCTTTAAAGAAAACCACAGTCTTCACCAACTGAGTCCTATTCTGGTTTGTTCCTTATTTACTTCAATCATATCTGTCATTTTGAATCACTGGGTTGTACATAATTAACAGGACTTTCATTTGATTTATTTTCATCAAGTAGCATTTATGGATGTAAGTAATACTTAAAGTTTGGATCTTTGCTTTTCTATTATTGTAGATTCATATGATTAGAATCATGACGTCCAAAGTCACGAGGAACCTGAACTCTTTCTGTTTGATTTCTCAAATCTGTCACGCTGCATTCATAAACCACTGTCTCTGAAGGTAAAAGGTTCAAAACAGTGGATGCACCACAAGATACAAAACAAATTGTGCAAGTCCAGCAAGAAACAGTTTAAATGTTTTACGGGTCTGAATCAAAGACTTTGGCGAATTATCTTTATCTAAATTCGGTCCCCATTTTAAGTGAATCAACAATGAGTGGCATTTATCTCACCAACCTGGATCCAGATTATTTATCGCATTAAAATCAAGAGTAAAATAAAGAAAGATGACTTCAAAGATGGACAAACGTGATGGAGGTTCTATTAAAACTGAGAAGCCTGTGCTAACTGAAATCAACAGCAAAAAAAATGTTTCTGACCTCAATTTATATGTTTTATATCAAATAATGATAAAAAAATGGGAGGTACTTTTAGATGAAAGGTCGCCTCAATCCAAGGAGGCATCAGCAGCTCTGCTAGAAGATCATCGCTCTTTAGAAAGATGTTTCTGCATAGATGTATGTTTGTGCTTTTCTTTTTAATATGACAGCTGCTCTTTAGGGGAAGACCCAGTGACACGCGTGAAAGGTTGAGTGATGCTGATTCCTGTCAAAAAGGCTGCAAACTGTTAGCCTGAGGTGACAGCCATCAATGGAGGATCACATCAAAGTAAGTTTCTGCAGGGCAGAGCCAAGCCTGCGGTTCGACCGTCTGATCCACACAAAGGTTTGGGTTGGATTATGGGGCTTGTTTTCTCACCCCGAAAAACAACAACGGTCAACATTAGCTTCATCTGCACAGCTATAGTGTGTGAATTTTCCGCAGAGAAGAAGGGGAGCAGCAGAGGAGAGTTTTCATACATGAGCAACAAGGTGGATATATAAAAAAAACATCTTAATCTGACAGAACGGGACTTTTTTGGTACAAATGTCTTTAAATTTTCTTAAAATCTATACTATCCTGAAATTATTATGTATGCCTCTGAACAAAAGAAGGAAAATACAAAAAAAAGAGCCTAAATGTCTTTGAACATACCTGGTAATAAAAACATAAACTACAAACTTTGAGAGGAAACCACCATAACCAGCCTTTGTCTTTCAAAAAGTGAGGTTAACGCCCCCCCCTCAGTATGTATTTCTCTTTGATGGTGACACCTGTTCATCCAGGAGCATAACCGCTCCATTTGTCTGTTACATCACAGTTACTCAGAACACGAGGTTGTTGCCCGTGGTTCAGTATGACGGGCTGCTTCGCTGCCTTCCAAGCTGCAGAAATGCTGCGTTTGCACATAGACCTGAGAAACTGGTCTGTTGAAGGACCAAACTCTGGCTTTTGTTTACGTATCTGGTTTAATCTGCGACCTAAATGCAGCTGGCTTTAGCACGATGCTCATTGGCTGACATCTGGGCTCCTTTACGACTGATTTTAAAGTGGGAATCTGTGCATGTGTGGTGGCGCTGATCCCGCTTTCTTCCTTTGACCCCATGGGAATGCTAACTATGTTAGCAGTAAAGGTTTCTATAATTATGTCAGCTTGGAAGTGAGAGAGTGTCAACATAAAGGTGCAAAGCAAATCCGACGACAGTCAGACTGTTGGTTCTGATAGCAAAGAGAAAATAGGTAGCCTGTGACAGCCTTTACTAGTACTGCAAAATGAAAAAAAAAAAACAGGAAGTTTTGGATTGATCAGCATAAAGCAAAGACGTCCAATGGGAGGAAGTCACCCCCCCATGAAGCTGGTAGGCCTCGTACTGTGGGTTAGATCGGTGACCGCCTACCATTACTGCATTATTTTCTATTTGGAGACGACCTACAAGTTCTTCAATAACTGATATGTAAAATCTATATAGTATTTGCTCTCAAATAAAAAAATACAAAATTTGATCATTTTCTCAAATTCAATAAAAGTCTGTCTATAGTTTAGAGATAAAAGCTTATGTTTAAATCCTTTATTTTATGTTGGATTTAGCATTAGTACCTATGTGTTATTGTCTGCAGAGCAATGAAAGGCAAACAACCTGAGACTAATATCAATCAACCCAAAAGACTCATAAATATCAAATCTTCATATTTTTGAAAGCTGGAGTGTTTTCTTTATTTGGCTATCTTAGGAGGATATCCGTTAGTGCAGGTAAATATTACTGTGCAGAATTATTGAACAACTTAATAAAAAAACAAATATATTCCCATCTCACTTGTTTGTTTTCACCAGGTAAACCAATATAATAACAAATGTAGAAGTAAATGCTTCTGACATTCAAAAACAAAACCAAAACAAATCAGTCACCAATGTAGACACTTTTCTTTAAGATGACACTCAAAACCTTTCCACCCATAGATTCTGTCGGATGCTTGATCTGTTTCGGATCAACATTGCTGCAGCAGCACCACAGCCTCAGACTCTGTTCAGAGAGGTGGACTGTAGATCTAACATTTTATGAGGGACCACAGGTTCTCTATGGGGTTCAGATCAGGTGAACAGGGGGCTCATGTCATTATTTTTCTTATTTTTTCTTCTTTTAGACCTTTACTGGCCGCTACACTATGGAGTATTTGGATGCACGTGATGGAGCATTGTCCTGCATGAAAATCATGTTTTTTATTTAATGATACCAACATCTTCCAGTACTACTGCTTGAAGAAGGTCTTTTTCAGAAACTGGCAGCAGGTCTGGGAGATGAACTTCACTCTATCCTCAGCCTGAAAAGGTCCCACAGGTTCATGTTAGATGATACCAGCCCATACCAGTACTCCACCTCCACCTTGCTGACGCCTGAGTCAGAGTGGAGCTCTCTGGCCGCTACTGATCCAGCCTGGGCTCCATCCATCCATCTGGCCCATCAAGAGTCACTCTCACTTCATCAGTCCATAAAACCATAGAAAGTCAGTCTTAAGATATTTCTTGGCTCAGTCTTGATGTTTTATCCTCTGCTTCTTGTTCAAAGGTGGTTGTTTTTTAAGTCTTCATTACCTTGGCCATGTCCCCGAGTATTGCACACCTTGAGCTTTTTGATCCTCCAGTAACGTTGCAGCTCTTAAATATGGCAAAACTGGTAGCAAATGGCCTCCTGGCCGCTTCACACTTGATTTTCCTCAATTCATGGGCAGCTACCGTATTTTGCAGCTTTCTTTTCAATACTCTTCCTGTGACCCTGTTGGTTATTTGCCATAAAACACTTGCTTGTTCAGTGATCACGCTTCTAAAGTTTGGCAATTTCATGATGGTTCTGTTATGCTAATGAGCCATGTGCCACAATAGGATGTGATGTTAAACCGCAGCCTCACAGTCTAAACGCTGTCCTCAGGAATCCAAACAAAGACACCTTCACCGGGACCCTGACCTGTTACTAATGAGGACATCCCTATCAAACACACAGGGTTTCTCAGGAAGACAAACATAAACCTGACGATTTAACCGAGACAGACGTAAATACTGGCTAAAAAACTGAAATCCGCCTGGCGACTGATGACACAAGATAAACAAGAACAATTCTCTCCTTTGTTTATATATTTTCTTCTTCTTTGTGTAGAAAATGTGCAAAGAGTGTGACCTCTGCAGCAACCAAACCTTACATAACTCAGTAAACAACTTACTTATGAGGACATGTGATTTTTGTTTACAGAGCTTGTTTGTCTTTAACCAAACAGAGAGCGGTGCAGCAGTAGGTGTGATCATCCACAGAGGATGTGGGTCTCATATGCTTTAACATAATTACAGCGACACACAGAGGGGCAGTTTAAGGGCTATCAAATCACCACAAATTCAAACCCCACAGCCGCTGAAGTGCTTCAGGGACACATGATGCCTGCTGTAGGATCGTTTGTGGTTCACCTCGCTAAGTGGACACTGGATGACATCACTACAAATCCTGGCATTCATCTAGAGTCACTTCTGGTGTTTTAAAGGACGACAGGCAGGGATTAGAGCTCGGTCTGAAGGCCTCACCTTGAAGTTTCCTTTTATCGGCCATGGCTGATCACTAAGATGATGTCTTCATGCCGTCTTTTACTGCAGAAAAAAAGAGGGAGAGATATTAACCAGGAGAAACACTTCATTTTATTTCCAAGGACATTTCTGTGAGTACAGGTCATTTCCCAGGCTTATTGTTTTGTAAACAGCACTGATAGTGTAGTACGTTAATATCAAGGCATCCGTTTGCAGATGCACTTAGATAAATAACACAGTTTGTCTTTTTTTCCTAACTGGTTCCACTGACTACAATCCTTCATAAAACGTGCAAAAAAAAGGTGATTCCACCATTAGCTGGATGAGACGCT
The DNA here is from genome assembly GCA_034780135.1 of Jordanella pulchra. Taxonomy (NCBI): domain Eukaryota; kingdom Metazoa; phylum Chordata; class Actinopteri; order Cyprinodontiformes; family Cyprinodontidae; genus Jordanella; species Jordanella pulchra. The sequence continues at coordinate 2,140 of JAUZNJ010114741.1, read as the reverse complement.
TAAATAACGATGATGCTCTGAATTGGTCCTCAGTCAGAACAGCAAACCCATCCTTTCAGAGAGAAAACTAGTTTCAACAGCAGCTCTGGTTTAGATCAGGAACCACTTTGTGGGAAAAGCCCAATTAGAGCCTTTAGTTCAGGGATCACCAACTTTTTTAAGGCTTAGAGCTCCTTCATGGGTAATGAGTGATAGGAACCCATGAAGTGAGAGGAGTCAGCGTTCAATTCATCTTTATGCATAAAAAACATATTTGTAATGTTTCTTTGCTAGGGTTGCTTAAATCCCCAGGCTTAAATACTGTGGAAAAAAAATCCAAAAAAAAAGAAAAAACAAGAATAAAGAAAAACAAAAGGACCCCACAACAAGATGTGGAACAGAGTGAAATCAGGAAGAAAGTATCACTGAAGCCCACTGAGCGACTGCTGGATCGCAGCTTTCACACCAAGTCAGTAGAGATAAGAGGACTCCCAAGGTCATTAAAACTTCAGCTCAAGTTCAGGCAGTTGAGCCGAGCCACAGTGCCTCATCTGCTCTCCGTGCTGACTGGAGGATTAAAAGCTGCTGTTAAACAATCATAAATACAACGCTTTTCTGTTGCACGGAGGAATACATCAATCCAGCATTTACAGCGCATCTAAAGAAATGGAATAATCTTAAATGACTTCCAGACAACATAGCACTTTTATGTAAACCAACATATGAGGAGAGAAATAATAAGCAGACAAAAACTACGACAGCCTGAACACAGAAATCTACCATCAGTGAAACATGGTGGTGGAAGCATCATGATGTGGGGACTGATTTCCGCAGTGAAGTCAGGAAAGTTGGTCAGAGTTAATGGGGACAGAGAGGTCAATCCAAGAACCAAATCTAAAAGGCTTGTACTCTTTCAGCTACAGCTGGGCGATTTATGGCGGAAAAATCTAATCTTTTTTTTTTTTCAACCAAATTTGATTAATCCGTTTTTTTTCTCCCTTGAGTCTCATAATAAAAATGATAAATGACATACATTAAGTTAAAAAATTGCTTTTATTTCAATCATCAGGGAGGTGAGTTTAATTTAAAAGAGAACAAAATTCAAGCAGTGAAAGCAGCGCAGAAATCAATCATGTCTCAGAACAAAATTTAACAAACTGAATGTTTGCAGCTGGTTGTTTCACACAGTGACAGAAATCATTATCAGATATGAGGAAAAACATCTAAGAACAGAACATGATGAACTGATGTCGCTCTGAGCGATGGAAGCCCAAGAAATGCATTGGTGAAAAAAAATAAGTGTTCAAAATTAAAAACATCACAAGCAGAAAATTTGACTAATCAATAAAACTGATTAAATGCCCAACCCTGCTTTCAGCAGGAACATGCAGCCACAGCCACAACTGGATGCTTTGGATCAAAGCTCCAGATGTGTGAAGACCTGCAGCAGAAACTGCAGCAAGAGAGGCTTCAACAAGTTATTGACTCAGTGAGAACGACAATGGCTGCAGGTTAAATGTTTAAAACTTAATGTGAAAACATCTGTAAAGCAGGTAGCTTTTATTTTCACTCCTTAATCACATAAAGCTGGGATGTTTCACTAAACAAAACCCAGATAAATGAAACTAGTTTGCTGTTTGGATGTGACAAATTATTAGAATGTGTAGGAATAAATCCCCCTGGCTATATAAGACTGATAGAGGCATAAAGCTGACAGAAATAAACATCTTTACAAGCATCATCAGGGATGATGTTTGTAAGTCCTCTAAGGAGTAACAAGAGCCGTCCCATTAAAGAGCCACTTTTCTCTCTAAAACATGAACTTTGTAAGTGATTCATGCAGCAGCTGCAGAAATAGGATCTAAATGATGAACTTCTCTGAAAGGATGTCTTCTAGATTTCCTTTCAGTCCATCAAGCAGAATCTGGAGTAAGAATTTCAGACAGAATTAGACTTTAGAGGACCGGAAACACATCCAACTAAAAGACAATTTTCTTGAAAACATAAAGTATGTTTAACCATTTTGGATAAAGTGGGATAAAAAGGGTCAGACATTCAGGGTTTGGACAATGAAAGTGAAACAGCCCTCATTTTAGTGTGGGAGGTTTCATGGCTAAATTGGACCAGCCTGGTGGCCAATCTTCATTAATTGCACATTGAA
>JAUZNJ010114719.1:0-19703 GCA_034780135.1 Jordanella pulchra | reverse complement strand
TAAGCTGTATGTAACGCAATTTCGTTCTGTATGCACTCTGTGCATACAAAATGACAAATAAAAAGTCTAAGTCTAAGAACCAACAACGTTCCATCCTAACTAGCTATTACTACTGTTTATATTCACATAAGTAATTGGAATATAATTTCTAATCAGGCTAAAGAAGTGTAAAGTAAAAACCCCAATTAAAGGCATTTAGCCTCTCAAGGTGGAGACACATTGCATTGACGCAGGGTGCACATCTGTACTCAAATCAAAATATTTACAATTTGGCCTGTTTACATGACACATCTTTAGTCTGATCCTCTGTTTATTTTGCTAACTTATGTCCATGTAAATGTAGATCATGTGACCTCCAGGCACCGATGGAAAAGCTGTCAAAGTAGAGGCAAACTGTCCTTCCTGCCAAGAGGGAGAGACAACCCAGTGTGGACGAAACCTGAAGCAGAATCAAAGGATATCAGTCCCTTTAGCAGGCAGTTCGCTCTGTCCCTTCCTGTAAAGAGTGTCAGCGCTTAAAACAAGTCCATTTGTTGTTCATGTGAATACCAACACACCTATAAGAATTCAGTATTTCAACATCAGTTCCTTGGATGTTCCCTGTTGTCAGTGGGTTGGTTTGTTAACATCAGGTGGTTCAAGGCAAGGCAAGTCTATTTGTACAGAACAATTCAATACAAGGACAATTCAAAGTGAAGTGGTTTACATGAAGTAAATAGTAAAATACAGGGAAAATAAAAGCAAAATAAAAGCAAATAACAATAAAAACATGATAAAAGCAGGTAGTAAAGCAAATGAAACAGTTGGACCACAACTGAAAGTAAAAGTACCTCAGTTAACTGTTGAAACTCAACAGTCAAAGGCAGCTCTAAACAAATGGATTTTTACCTTTAAGTTAAAAGAACTGAGGCTTTCAGTACTTTTACAGTCTTCTGGGAATTTGTTCAAGATAAGTGAAGCGTAGAACCTAAATGCAGCTTCTGATTGGTTCTAGTTCTTGCTTGAACTACAAGACCTGAGTGGTCTGGAGGATGATACACTGACAACAAATCTGTTCTGTATTGAGGTGTTGATCCATTCAGTGATTTATAGACTAACAGAAGGATTTTAAAGTCTATTCTCTGAGCTACAGGGAGCCAGTGGAAGGACTTCAGAACTGATGTGCTCTACTTTCTTAGTTCTAGTAAGAATTCTGCTGGCAGTAGTCTGTGAAGTTCTGTATCCACTGTCTGAACTCTGGGTCGTCCTCATCTGTAATGAGAACAGCTATAACAGGATAATCTCAGAACTTATTTCGGGTGGAGCTGCCAAAACAATGGCAGCTTGTAGTGACATTGTGACTACAGGAACTCTGCAGAGACACTGAAACAATCACTTTTTGGAAGAAAAAAAAAAGCTGCAGCAGAAAATTAGAGTATCGTTACAAGTTTGTTTTTCTTTTTCAGAATTATGTTTGATTTTGTTTAGTGCTTGAATTTTCAGTGTTTAGTTTCTCGTTGTTTCATTTTGCAAAGCCGAATCTCCTTTGCGATATCAATGCAATCTGTCACTGGTTAAGCTCCATAAGGGAGGGGTCTGTGTAGTGGATCCATCTGAAGCAGAGGGAGTGGATGACTGCTGAGAAACTAGAGTTGTTCATTACTATAAAGAAAAGCAGACAGTTGTCAAATATGAGGGCATCTGCAACCTGTGACACTAGGTTTGTGAAGGGGATTGTACGGTGGCCGACAGGTGCAAACATGCAGTAAACGATGTAACAAAGTCAAATCAAAAACATGTGTGTTGCAAACTCCAAAATAAACAGGCACAAAAAACACATGCAACAAAAGAAAAGCACTGCAAGCAAAACAGAAGCGAGCTGCAAACAGGTTTAAATACACAGCAGACGGCAAAACAAGATGCAAAGACACCTATGATGCAAACTCCAAAGCACAGAGCACAAAAAAGAAATGTAACAAAAAATGCTGCAATCATTAAAAATAGAAGCAAAAATGTTGAATCAGCAAAACAAAGACAAGCAAAAAATGTTGCAGCCACAAAGATAATGCTGCAGTCACAGAAAGACAATAAGGCAAAAATAAAAAATGCAGCAAATTTACCGTACAAAACAGAAGTACTCCAGACCACTAGAGGGAGAACAAACCATATCAGACCAGAATGTTAGTTTTATTGCCATACATAAATAAGCTGTTATTCTGTAACACTGTAAGAGTATGTGTTTGAAAATGAAATAAAGAAATGAAACTGCAGCTGTTAAAACAATTAGTTTGTGCACTATTCAATCTACTTGTGTGATTGCCCCCAGCTTATTATTTGCTTCATTTTTTATTTATATGTATGTTAATATCTACCTTGTATTGATAAAGTTTGTCAATGAAAAAGAATTTAAAGAAGATTATGAAACTCTCCTTTCTTCTTCCAACTTCCTTTTTGAAATAATCCCTTTTAATAATATTTAAAGCTTGACTTCCTGTTTGGTCGGAGGATCTAGTCAGATATGGTTTCTTCTTTGTTTGACTCCCTCTAGTGGTCTGGAGCACTTCTGTTTTGTGGGTTTGCTGCTGTTTTTACTATTTGCATCATATTCTTTCTGTAATTACAGCATTTTGTTTTTGCTGTCAGTATTTTTTTGTTTTGTGGTTACAGCATTTTTTGTTTGCAATTGTTTTGTTGATTCTTAAGTTTTTGCCTCTATTGTTGTTTGCAGCGTTTTTTCTGTTCCATTTGTTTTGTTGTTTTTGTGTGTTTTTGGAGTTTGCATCACAGATGTTTTTGCAGCTTGTTTCATCATTTACTCCGCATTTGCCCCTTTTGCCCAGCGTAGGATTGGAGGAAGTAATGGTTCGGCTCAATTACCCAGCCTGACATAACAGCTTGGAAGTTCTAAGTTATTTTCCAGGTGTTATCTATCACATTTTATATAATTAGCTACTACAAACTAAATTCTAGGAATCTAATTAAATATCTGCCACCAAAAGTATGATGTGTGTTTTACAGGATTGAACATCTGAGCCTGAACATGGCCATGCAGCTGCTGGTTGGAGTGCCCCTTGAAATGGTCCACGGTGCCCTGAGGATCGGACTGATCTACGTGTGCGGTGTGCTGGCAGGTGGGGTCGAGCTCTAATCGTGATCCTAAACACACTCTGCGGACTTCTGCTTTCTGATCCTCCTGTTTCACCATCTGCTTGTTTTCTATGTTCATGCGTTTCACAACATATCAGAATCCCCCCAGCGTAAATATGAGTTGAAGAGAAATCTGTGCATGTGGGAGTGTGTGTGTGTGTGTTTGTGTGTGTGGCGAGTTGAAGACAGATGGTTTTGTCTCTCTGACTTCCCAGCAGACGTGATGGGATGTAGGGGGTTGTCAGTCCTCCATCAAAAGTCCTCCCCCCATATTCATTTACAATAGAGCAGAAGGAGATGATTTGAGTCAGAGAAACACCCTCAGTAATAATGAAATATGAAAAGACGGGCCAACAAGGCAGGGAAGACACGTGTTTTTGTGGCAATAAGTCAGAAAGCCTCAGAAGACAGAGAGGGCATGATATGAAATGTACAAGAAGATGAGAGGAAGTGTCCAAGAGACAGAATATAATCAGAGTCAAGTGTTTTAGAAATGAAAAAAAAGCCAATGCAGCTGTGGAAGCATGTCAACACTCCACTTGTACCCCCCTGTATAAAAAAAACCCTCAAACGCTCTTCTTCTCCATTCAGCTGACCTAAAGATTGATTGTGTCAGTGCTGCTTATACTGTATCCATCCAGTCTATAATCACTAACTCGTCGCATCCCAGTCGTGTCAGTGAGTGCAGCCTGTTAAACCGGAACAGATTTTTAACACCAAGCAGAGCCGAGATGGAAACATGCATTAAATATTCTGTTTTCCGTTTTGTATGTGTGGCGTGTTGAAGGGTCACCGACGCGCACCCTGGGGGGTACCTAATGAGGTGACCTTTCGTTTTAACCTCACTCTGAAAATGAGAAGGAAACTGGACAATAAATCAAACACCCTCATCAATGCACACACACTAAAACACGTACACACGCATGGACATGTCTGCTGTTTTAATTAGATATCGACCACCAACAGATGCACAGTGTGCTGGTGCTGGCTGTGCTTCGTGCACACAGTATATACCTTCCTAGAAGTTTGTTATTTGATATTTTCAGTTCTTCAGCTAAAAGTGTTATTTTACACTAAACGTGTGAATATGCTGCAGTTATCAGGCTGTCTCTTTCATGGAACATCAAGAATGGTGGACAGGGCATTCAGTAAATGTCTACAGTGTTCTTACTCTTCTAACTCAGAACAGATGGAAATTTGTGGTGATTAAAGCCCTGAAATGCAAGCATGTAAAGAAGTTTTATTAAGAGCATTATTTGTCTTTTTTTGTAATACCCTTTGCTGCCACTAGAGGCTTTGTCTTCTGTTTTAAAAAACGGTCTGTTGCTTACAGAAAAGGATTAGGGGTATTTTTTTAAAGCCGTTCAAAAAGAGGCTATTGAATTCTGACTTTATTCTCAAATTCTGACTTTAATCTCACAATCAAAAGTAAAATTACGTAGGACGACAAAACCCATGATTATCACTTAGATAAAGTAGGAATATTACAAGTAGTTGTAGTTCTACAAGAATAATTCTGAGATTACAGTCAGAATTTTGAGATTAAAGTCAGGTTTCAGGGTTTGAATTTAGAAATTATTCAGCTTTTTTGTTTTATTGAGTGGCGTTTTTTTAATGACGCTAATCATCTTTCGTAGTTGTAGCAAAATGTATTAGAAAAAAGTTGTCTGTGTCTCTCATTCAAACTCTATTTACCTTTTCTGTTAGATAAATATATATATTTCCACTATATATTTATTTCCACATGACCTTATAACCTTGTATGCAAGTTTCTGTTCGATTTCTGCTTTTTACTTTTACTTAGGTGAAAATACTTTCTTGAGTACTCTGTCCACCTTTGCTCCTATGGCATGGTTCCACAAGATAATAAAGCAAAGCAGTTACGCTTAAAATCTTTGCAAAGAACCCAAATGGGGCTCAGGTGGTATCTACAAAGGGTCAAAGCTTGGTTCAGAGATCAAGTACTGATTCAGAGGAAGGTCACTGACCTTTTACACACAAAGTACACACAAAGTGCACACAGCGTACACCCTGACATCATGCTGGAAGCAATAAAACTGCATATAAAATCTCAATTGTGCTCTCTGGGACAATCAGTGTGAACACAGCTGCGGGTTTTTGTAAAGATGTATTCTCACAAAGCTGAAGACTCAGCTGCTGTGGACAATTGGGAGGAAGTTCACAAAGTTTGTGGCTGTAAAATGATTTTAGTGGCTGAAAAAGCCTGCCGTTACTCTTCACCTTTAGGAATACTGCTCTTCCTTCATATTTCCACAAGAACTGCAAGTCTCAACCTTTATGTTTGAGTTGCCTTAGAAATTTAAATTTATCTTTGCACTGCTGCAGCACAGAGTAGAGATTACGCTCGAAGAACGTAGATTTTGAATAGTAGGGTCTCTAAGATGGATCCTTAGGGAATGCCACATGGGATTTTTGTAGTCTCTTATGTAAAGTTGCCAACTCACACAAAAACCTATCAGTTCCTCCAGTAGAATAACCAAAGCAGAAAGACTGTATAGCATAATTCTGGGACAAGATATTTCGGTTCTTACCAATACTGCTCAGTCAAAAAGAAAGTCCTAAAACCCTATTGTTAGAGGATTTAGACTATATACCTGATCAAAATAGCACCAAATTTATTAGTGGACGTTGCTAAGGAGAAAGGATTTAAAGCTGGATTTTAAAACATCTCTTCCTCTCTGCTCCACCCTTTTCTTTCTTCTTTCTTTTCAGCATCTTTGTCTTTTGGGCATCTCATATTTCTTTTTTTTTTTTTTGCCTGAGTGGATCAGAAAACACATAAAATGTTGATGTATCTACAATGTTTTAATATTTATTAAAATAAAGTTTGTCTCACAACCTCAACAAATGATAACCTTGCTTAAAATTAACACTGTGCAATTAAGCATTGAAAATGCAACAAAACACAACAAATGAAAAAATATTCTAATTGTTATTTTAAAGTGACTTCCTCTATGGTGCCAAACCTCATCATGTAAACTACATTATAAATTTAATGTCTGAGTTCAAGCCCATACGGTGCTCAACCTAAGGATTATAAGATTTGTCTATTTAGCTTCTATGAATAAAAAATGTGATAAGGTTAATTATGTAATAGAGGAATAACTCTTAAACTGTTAACTTTTTCTTTAAAAAAAGCAGTTCTCATCAAATCCCTTCATCCACATCACATTTAATTTGCTCTCAGAGTCGAGGTGGAGGCACAACTGCCCATTTTGTTGTATTTCGTTTGTTTAGATCTCTTAATTGTTCAGCATTTGACATAATATTGGGCGAGCACACCCACACACACATAATAGGTGAGCCCATCATGTAGATGAGCAGATAGAACATCTAAGTCTGCTCTGCTATCTGCTACACCTTGTGTTTGGGCTGAATGACACACACATCTGAGCCAGACCTGCCCTGGGCCAGTGCAGTTGAGCTTTCCTTGTCATTCTTTTTTTTTACATTTTTCTTTAAATTTATTTGCGACATGTTTTCTCCTGATTTGGACCCACAAATAAGGTGTGCTGAGTCAGGATGTTTGCCTGCGGGTTGGATTTTATGGGCCCGATCTATAGTCTAATGTGAACTGTTCGGCTAAATTTTTGGGATGTCAGAAGAACAGCTACTTAGATATTCCATGTTATTAATGCAAATTATAATACCATTTGATCTTAACTTTTGAATCCAAGCTGAAGAAGTTTTGCTCACTAGTAGCCATTGGATCCCCGTGGTTGATCAGAGTCAGGTGATTGCTGAGCATCTTTATCATTAACACCTGAGTTCAAAATGTGCCCTAGCTAAGTGAATCATATAGTATTGCTAACCATGTTGCTGCAGTGTTTGCATGCATAGGATGCAGCTAAACTCATCACCAGTATGTTATGCTCATACTATAAACCTATTATATTCCCCTTCAGATCATTTACCCTTCTTATCTACAATAGTGCAAATGTTCCTCTGCAATCAGTCCAAGGACAGGAAAGACAAGCACAGATAAAGGATTTGTTTGAACAATAACACTGGTACCAGAACATATTGGATGGTTTAATTACTTAAACATTACAGCAACTAAACACTCCCTTGGCTTATCTGTTAATCAAGGTCAAGAGAAAGTAAAAAAAAACTAAAATCAAAAATAAAACTGTGTTTTGTTAACATATCTTTTAGCTGAAATGTTATACAAAATTTACATTCATCATTTGGCTGAATTAATTGGAGGAAAGAGTTCAGGAAAAAAATTGACCTCTGAGATATAAGCCTCACATTTTGCTTCTGAGCTTCCTGCTCATTGATAAAAAAAAAAACTAGCAAAGCTATGAAACACTTGCTTAATCTACAAGAACAACATTCTTTGTCCTCTTAGATTAAAGGTAGACAGCTGGAAAAGTGGTCTAAATGAGCTTTGGCTGATGCAGCTAAATGTTTTAGGAAACTGTGCTAGCTGGATTTATTGGCAGTCTTGGTAAAAATGTGTAAAATGCCTTAAACCCTTTTAATCTCTCTCGGCAGGAAAATCTCATCTTAAGAAATAACAATTTTTAGCCAAATCATTCGTGCTTCCAATTACATTTAACTGCAGTTATTAATATTTTCTGAAATCTGCTTTTACCAGTAGGATAGTATTTTATCTCCTTTAACATTTAGTAGGAAAATCAAGAGACATATTTGACCATTTCTCTTTACAGTCTCAGAGGTCTCCTACTCCCGTCCGTATTAGCTTCCCCTGTGCAAACTTTAAATGAATCCCCAAACATTCCCGAATTCAAGTTCCTTCATTCCCACTTATTTTTTTTTTTTTCCCTCCAAACTCACCAGCTGTATTTGTTGCTTAAAAGTTTAATCTTAGTCACATTTCATTGGGGACTTGGATTTCATCAAACTGTTTATTCAGTTAATCGATCGATCCCACTTTCAGTTTATATTTAGACATTTAAGGTTATTTGTTGCAACTGCATGACCAATGTTTCTAAGGCAAAATTAATCCGTTATAAACAGCTCAGGACCAGGAGGAGATCATTCTTCATTTTCCGCCTTCCTAGTCACAACAAACACAAAAGAGCAACATGACACTTTGGTGATGCTAGAGTTTCTATTCTGTTTTTGACTCCAGGTTTCCAAACATTTTCAGACTTTTTCTCTTTGGATTTGAGCTCTTTCTTGTTTTTCCTCTTCCTCTAATCAAATGTGCTAACATGACGATACCTGACTTTCACCTTTATTAATGCTTCCATTGCTCCAGTTGAAATCTATTAAGGGAAACTTCACATATATAATTTATAATTAAAAGAGGCAAGAGGATCTTTCTTCACTGAGATTATCAACAAAAATATCAACAATGCGAGTGCCTTATTTCCCACAGACGGCAAGTTGACAAACCCTCTGTGGCTGATGAACTCCAATCTAAAAAGGCTTGCAATGACTTTGCTAAGTTTTTTTTACTCAGAAATGAGAAGATATTAGAAAAGCAGTCTGCACACGAGCACCAACCCCAGTACCAATTTTGTCTCCAGTTAGAATAAACTCTGTTAAAATGCCTCAATTCTGCCCAATAAACTGCAAAAGTTTAGAAGAAACTGCTCCTCTTCCTGCTGTCCCTGTGTTTTACCCACAGGTTTTATTAAGAAGGTTTTATGTGTTGTAGAGTCTGATTTAATTCAAATCCTAAACACATCACTGATGTCAGGTGTTTTCCTACAGGCCTTAAAAACAGCAATAACCATACAGTAGGCTATACATTCAAAATACTTTAGCTACATGATGAGATGTTATTACGTTATATAATATGATTCAGAGAATATGCATATGCAAGAGTGTTACATAAACAATATTTATTGTAGGGTAGATGGAAGTAGACAGATATCCCTCAACTCTTTCCTCTCCTCTAGTTAATGTTGGCGTAATATTTAATCGTAGCACACACAACATTTCAAGGATTTAGAGAAGCAAAAATATCCAAATTGAATCAGAATGTAGTTTTTAAGAAAAACAGTAAAAAAAAGATTAACATTTGTAATGGTTGATCTGTCAATGACTTTATTTCTTTTTCTCTCTTTTATGGGGTTGTGTGTCTATTTAGGTTTGAATGTTCTGTTTCTGTAGCCGCTCACAACTGGACTGGATCTTTTATGCATGAGATGAATGGGTACTAAGGAGAAGTAGCATCTCTCTTTAACGCTTTGTCTAAAGCAGTGTGAATTCATTTCCCCCTCATTTATTTTCTTTTTCTACATAACTTTGATGTTTTCACTTGAACAAAAAAAACAAAAGATTCCGTTTGTTAGGGTATAATACGCCTACATTACACGGTTAGCTGTATTCATGCCATTCAATGTTGATATAGTGATTGAACAAAAGGTCAAAGCTTTGCAAACATTTCATTTAGTCATATCTTCTGTTGGTATATTTCTGAACCAGTAAACCATAAAGTTAAGCAAGGCATTGCAACACCTCCAGTTATTGTGAATAAAAAAAAGCTCCTTTTTGCTTCTTTGTTTTCATGTCTAGAGATGGAAAAGAACATACATGGCACTACTAACAACGTCTATAAATAAGGGAAATAAAATGTAAGCTGAAAAAAAGCAGATGACATTTGATTTATGTGACCTTTAGAGTGAATACGGGAGATCTGTGTTGGTTGTCACACTCATCATATGTAAGCTGGCATGGGGTACTGCAAAATATGTATTTCTTTTACTGAAAAGTTTAAAAAACTGATAGTTGATCACTGTTTTTGAAGGTTTCAGTCCACAAATGGCCTGTGCTAGCTCAGATATGATGAGTGTATCAACCAACTCTGATCTTCTCAAAGGCGTCCAAACCTCAGTGAATAAATGTCAGCTTAGTCATAGGATCCATTGTCCACCCCATGGTCTAGCAGGAGCAATCAATATTTTTTTTCAAGAGGAGTTCAGGAGGAATAAGGTCCACTCTTCGAAACTCTACTCTAGTTACTGGGGATTGCCGGCTTTTTTTTTCTGTACAGTTTTCAAGGTCCATGTCTTGCACTTGAACTGGTTGACCTCTGAGCAAGTCCATCTAACTTTGAACACTTCTTCATGCTTCGTTTTATTTTACTTCATTCATTACATTTTCTCTAGGTTAAAAAAATTTGTTTTCATTTTAAGAAAATAATGAAAAAAATCTAAATGTTACTAAGAGAATGACTTTTAAAGGATATCCTTATATGGGTTTAGAATTTTAACAGAGTCCTCCTCTCTGCAGGGTCTCTGGCGGTGTCGGTCACTGACATGACGGCTCCAGTGGTGGGATCATCCGGAGGAGTTTACGCCCTTGTCTCAGCACATTTGGCTAATGTAGTAATGGTGAGCTTCTGCACCTCGGAATGCCATACATTCCTTAGTCAGTCCGTTTCTCCCTGTTCTGCAGAGATCAGACTGGGGTGCTGGTGTGTGCACATTGTTATGTGACAGAGTGTGAATAAATGTTCTTCAATGCAACCTCCTGTCCTTTGGTGTAATTCCCACCACCCTTTTATAATTCATCAAAAAAACTTTTGTTATCCCTTAAAAGAGAACCTCTGTATCTTATGTGGTCACCATCCTGAATTCCAGTAGATCCACCTCAATATTTTCAAGGTCAAGAGGCAGGATCTTGTCTTCATTCTTTGTTCTGAAATTATATGATCTTTCAGATAACACCACAGAGGAACAAAGCTCCTCAAACGATTTCAGAATTGACCTGAATTAAGACAAAGGGAAAAATTGAATGTGGTGATTATGTCAGGATGTGTTTGTGAGCATATGTGTGAATTTCTGGAGTGAATCACCACCTTTTACCTTTATCTTTTTCCTCTCTTATTCATTGTTTTCCTAGAACTGGTCGGGAATGAAGTGTCAGTTCAAGTTATTCCGAATGGCCATGGCTCTAGTTTGCAGTAAGTTAAACATAACTTGCCTCTTTTGTTATAATAATACAAATTATTTGAAGGGCCTTTGACAACACCCACAGTCACACGGTACAACAAACATAATCAACAATTCACAATATCAAAAATAAGACAGGCAATCGATGAAGGTATGGAGACTTGAACCGATGAGTTTTTAGTCTTGATTTAAACAGTTTAAAGTATCAGTACTAAAAATATCAGAAGGGTTTGGGGCAGAACGGGTAAAAGCAAACTTTCTCACTCCATTCTTCTCAGTAGACTGTCTTTAATCAGCATTACTCTGGACGCATTCAGTTAATTACAAATCAAAAATTGTTTTGCATTCTTGTATTGTAACATGCTGACCCCTTAACTTTCTCTCTACCTGTAGTGAGTGTGGAGTTTGGCCGGGCTGTGTGGCTGCGGTTCTACCCTCCTGCCTTCCCCCCATGTCCCAACCCCAGCTTTGTAGCTCACCTGGGGGGAGTCCTGGTGGGCCTCACCCTTGGCGTTGTGGTCCTGCAGAACTACGAGCAGCGGCTCCAGGAGCAGTCCCTGTTTTGGATATTTTTCTGCGTCTACACCCTGTTTGTGCTCTGTGCTGTTTCTTGGAACGTTTTCGCCTACAGTCTGCTAGATGTGCGAATACCCCCAGCACCATGAGCTGCCCTTTAATGCGCCCGCTGGCAGGATGTGTCACCTCAGAATTCACTTTCTGAGCCTCATTTATAGGTGATCTAAGACATCCCACAGCCTGCTACTAGTTTCACTAATCCTAGCCTTAGCATTCAAGCTGCACTCCACCTGCTCTTTGTCTGTGTCTGCTGGTTGTTTTTGGGATTCTGGATGATACAACATCAGCAAAGAAGAAGCCTCGGATTTAACACAACCGCATTGCTTTACCTCTTCTGCCTACAACTCCTCAATCCAACGGTGCCTTCTCATGAAGACATCAACTGCTGAAACGGTTTCAGCACATTTTGCCTCGTAACAGGAGTGATAGCAACAGCATCCTCGGTGTTACACTGTTTTTAGATGATAACAGTTTGTCTAGATTCTTTTTAATGGAAAAAATGGTTTAATCTTACAGGAAGTCTGTGTCTTACAGCAGATATGGGGCAACAACAGTTGGCCTTTCAGTGAAAACAGATACTAACAGCTACAAGTCAGTCGACTTTACAAACTGTTAAGAACTTAGTTTTGCCTTCAGAATCAAAATATAGGCTTGGGCCAAATACTGCTATAAAGGTATAATGAGGATTTCAAACCACCAAGACATTTGAAACTATCATGCCTGCTTTTTTCATTTCATTTGACCCCCCTGTCACTCTGCTGTAGTGTTTTTAAATTGATTTTTTTCTGTTTCTATAAATCCATCCCTCCATTTGTGAGTTAACAATTTAAAAAGCTGCAATAGTGAAGCTGCACCAGCAGGTGGGGATGTGTTGACACTAACCTGGGTAAAGCAGTACTTAAACAACTAACATATAACAATCATAATAATCTCCTATTGACAAAAAAGCTTTAAAAAATAGAGACGCTCAGGTGCACTATATTGCCAAAAGTATTTGTCTACTGTTATGTGTAACTTAACCTGTCAAGCTTCCCATTCTTAATCTGGACCTCTGTTTTCACAGGGAATTATATTCAACTATCCTGTAAGCGTCTTCCACGGAAATTTGTTCAAAATTAAATAAGAAAACCAGATTTGAAGCCTCCACTTTATATCATTTCCAAGTTTCTCCACAGGGTTGAGGTCAGGACTTAATGTGGGTCAAATTTCTCCATATAACCATATGTTTATGCAGCCATGAAAAGGTTGAAGCAACCAAATAACTGATTTTGTGGTTTGACATCGATACTTATGGCAATATAGTATGTGTAATACCAAAAGACAGTGGATAAAGAAGAGCCTGATTTACTGAAGAGGGTGAGAGACACCGTGGGGAGAAAGTTCGCTAAAATTGTACTTTTTCTTAGAATTATGGAATTAAAGTCGGAGTTCTGAGTTAGAAAATATGAATTCTCAGATTAAGATAAGAATTTTTTGATTAAAACAGAACTCAGTTATTGATATAAAGACATTGAAGTCAGAACTTGGAAAAATATTGAATTCTGAGATTTAAGTCTCTGCGATGGAAATTCAAATCCTCTGAAGAAATCAGAGGTTTGAGACTAAAATCAGAATTTTGAGATTTAAATAAGAACTGAGAAAAGAGATGAATTCTGAAATTATAATCAGAATTCTGAAAAGTCAGATGGCAGAACTTTTTTCAGAATAAATTTAGAGTTTTGAGAAGAAAAGTCTGACGTCTGAAATTAGGCAGAGTCTAACCTCTTTTCTGTCTACCTTCTGCCCCTTCCTAACATCTTTAGGAATTTTTATATCCATTTTCTGGTGCAGTTCTCATTTAGTGTGAATAAAACTATCCTTGATCTTACAAAACAAAATGAAACCCTTTTAAACTTAAATGCAGATGAACCCGAATATTAAAAGTCAAAGCTGGTCACCATGTTTTTCTCAACATTGCTGTTACCAGTGAGGTCCAGTTTAGTTTGCAGCACTCATAAGTCTGTGCTGTGTTTCCCTCTAACCATTTCTCTCTAATAGGAGCATCATTTGCAATGTGTGTTTTTTATACAAGTTATAGTTCACTTGCAAAAAGTAAAATGTACAAACCGCACAAAATATTTGCAGTTCAAACATTTTACATTAAATTATTTTTTTATCACAGTGGTCCCAATACTGTTTTGTACCAAATAAGACAAACCAAGTACGTTGAATATTAAACATAACAATACATTGGCAAATTTTAGCAATTAATAAACTGAAAATGGTTTAGATTGTATTTAATTTAAAAAAAAATAACATTCCTGAATAAAAAATGTTCCTTTTCTTTATTATCATAAATTAATGTATTTCTATCCACTACACCTTTAATGCCCCCATCTATTCAAGTAGACATAGCATTTTAGATTAAAGCTAAGATTGAAACACATCCCAAAACCTATTATGACAAAACTGTCAATATTAGTATTAAAAAAACATACTGTCACTACTGTTCTAATCCATCGTTCATTTGAGGAATTCTCTGGTGGGATAAAAGTGAAATATTTCAAATTGCAACTCCCTTTTTCTGTTACCGATGACCTGATATAATGTCACCCTTTGCAATTTTAATACATTTAGTTAAACTAACAAATCCTCTAATTTGTGATCTTTTAGGAGATCCAGCTGTTGAGTTTAGGGTCCTATGTGTCTTAGTTGTAACAGTTTCTTACATTTTTTTTCAAGGGTTACAGTAAAAACAAATGAATCTGTATGTAAATATCAACAGTCTGGGGAAAGCAGTCATTTAAATTGTGAAAATTAACAAATGCCACCTATTACGCTTACTTAGCTAACACTTTTTTAAAACTACACATGGTAAACTGTGAGTGGTATATTTGTTAAGCAGCAGACTGCAGGCTTGTATGCAGCTAATACCAGCTTGATATAGTGGTGTTTATTAGAACTGTGTGTCAAAAATAAAACATTCTGTGCAGCAAAGACTTTAAAATTTATATTGTTTTTATATTAAACCCTCATCAAAACAATAATTATGAAAGTCATAACTGATCAGGTTGTTATATTTTAGCTGCAGTAGAAATAATCGTTGCTTTTCTGCTTCAGTAAACACAATCAGATTTGTTTTTTGTTGTGTTGTTCTTGTTCCAAATCTTTGTGTAAACCAACATATCATGGTATTTCTACTCCGAATCATCATAGTGTGAGAATCATGTAGCGTCACATTGCTTTCTATAATATTTTCGGCACTTGTACGGTAAAAAAACATCAGTCTTATGAGTATTCATAGAGTGTTAAAAAAAAAAAAACAGAAGTGCCATTCAGACCTGAAACTTTTGGATGCGGAAATATTGCTTCAAGCCCTGGAAAGAGGTGTGCTCCTGAATAATATTGCTAGTTATTGTTTTTTTTTTGTTGTTGTTGGTGTTTTTTTTTTTTTTGGGGGGGGGGAGGTGTTAGTTGTCTTTGAAATGTATTTTTTAATTTATTTAAGTATGTCCCTCTGACACAAATGAATGCAGTGAAATGTTTGGTCTTGAACACAATTCTCTCCATCTCCATCTTTGCAAAACTTATGAATGGTGAAAACTTTATTCACTCTTGATTAGGACTCTCAATCATTTTCCTGTTATGAACGTAGATCCCTCA
Organism: Jordanella pulchra; assembly: GCA_034780135.1. Classification (NCBI taxonomy): domain Eukaryota; kingdom Metazoa; phylum Chordata; class Actinopteri; order Cyprinodontiformes; family Cyprinodontidae; genus Jordanella; species Jordanella pulchra. Next base: position 4,467 of record JAUZNJ010114719.1, on the reverse strand, counting down.
CCCCAGATTATTTATGTTTGGGTTATTTCTGTTTCAATTCAAAAGCAAACTGAAATAATAAATCAAGGTTTGACTTAGTTCCCGTCTAAACTTAATCTGCTCCGTCCAAAGCTTGAGGTCTCTAACTGTACTGTATTCTAAGGCTCATGTTAAACGCTTTACAGACTATTAATCTAAAAAACTTTTGATTAATGTTTTGACATGTTGGATTTTTTCTGTGGTAATACTGGTATGTTGCGTAATCGTTTGGACATCATATATGTTCGATATATTCTGTATGTTTTACTATTTAAATAAAGATTAAAGATGGCCTAGGATTGTACATAATAAGGGCTAATACACCAAACTGAGTGAAGATAGTATTTTAATGTTGTGCATATTTTGTAGATTTGATATGTGCATAAACGGGGTCCAATAAAAGGTTTTATACAAATAACGATGTGATTTTGGAGTTTTCTTGTTCAGTTCTGTGTGACGCCACAGAATTTTTTGGTTCTTTCTTTCTATTTCTCAATATTTGTAGGGTGTTTACCCTCCTTTTGCCTAATCATAGCTGTATATAACCACTCTGCTGGGATATAATATAATATGTTTCAAACATCTGGATTTTTTAAAACTTGAAGGATGTACAGAAAAGTTGAACTGCTAATTGAGTTTTAGCAAATTCCTAAGAGTTTTAAAAGTCCAAGCAAGAGGTGCATTTGGGTTTTTTTAACAGTAGAACTCGGCTTGGAGCAACACAAAGAAACACAGAATAAAGAAGCATTCTCAAAGACTCATAACCAAAGACAATATAAAGAAAACAAATTAACAGAAAGTCATGTTTTCGGACTAGGAGGAGCTTGGATTCCCCAAAAAGAACAAGAGCCCAGGCTGTGAAGTGAACCAAGAACCTTACAGCGAGGCACCGTTAGTGTCTGCACTGAATTTTCTCAAACTAGGTTCCATTTAGCCATCAGGGTCACAGAGGTTGTGGTGCTTATCTCCAGCAGTCTGTGGACAAAAAGCAGGATTCACTCTGGAGACATCACGACTGAGACACACACTCAACACCATTAAACCTATAGATCTTTTTTGGACTCTGAGAGGATGCCAGAGTACCCAGAGAGACCTCACACGTGTATGGAGAGAAATAAAAAACACCATGCCAAAAAAGGAAACTCAGATCAAGAATTAAACTTACACAAGCTGGAACTCCTCTGTGATTAGACTTTTTACAAGCTTTGGAATGTGAAGAAACTTGCTGCAATTTGTGTTCCAATCAGTTCTTTTTTTGTTGTTTTTGTGTGTGCAAACTTATCAGAAAACAATCAGAAGATGTATTTTGTAAATGCAGATTTACAGTTAAAAGAAAACACAGACCTTTGTAGAAAAACCATTTTTTAATAATAGACATAATTTAAAATGTAGAAAAATTAAAAATCTGGTATAATATTGAAAATTTCATTGGAATGTCACCATTATGATGAAAAATATTTGTTTCAAAAAGACTTTAGGGGAAAATATTTAATAGGGAAATATCAACATTTTTAAACATGGCCAAAATTATAGACAACTAAGCCCAAGTTATTCAAAAATAAGATTCAAGAAAAAAAAAATTAAAGGGACCCAGGAGGAGGAGGAGGGAGTGTTATTAAGTTCAGTTGTATGAAGAAGGATTTGACGCCATCCAGTGGCAAAAACAGCATATAACCCTCTGTTTAGTATTGCCAGTCATCATTTCTCTACACACAAGTGTCACCTTGTCTCATTTTGCAGGCTGCGTCCTAAAACCACTTTAACTAATAAAGAATCCATTTTTTAAGTTGGATTTATAAATCTGACTTTGGTTAAAAGCCTTTTTTCACAAAGATTTCCAACTGATTTTTGCTTGATGTCTAGTTTTCTGCTGTAGTATTACAGATTTCATCAATTTTTTGAACTATTCAATAGTTCTGTAAGTGATCGTCCAGATAATGTTTTATGCTGAATTAATGTTTTATTGAAGGTAAATAAATCTATTTTGGGGCAAATAAAAGATGAAACACAAACTTTTTTATTAAATGTTTCTCCATGCTTCTACATATTCTATAGTGTTAACTCAATGGGCTTTCTCAGAGAGCCCAGGTGTTCCACTAAATATCCTGTTCACTAGCTAAACAGGATATCTAGTAAAGGCTGTTTACCAACAGCAGCAGATCTGTTTCAAAATTGAAATAAAATCCTGCCTTTGGATTGTACATCAGTATTTTGGAGTGATGGTTGGATGGAGTAGAATAAATGGATTGGATTTTGTCTGCAGGTATGCTGTGGACTGGCACAGCAAAGAGGGAGCTGAGCTGAAGAGTGAAGATCTCAGTCCATTGGTCCATCTAAAGAAAGAAGAAACCACATATTAATATATACAGCATATTTTTAAAAAAATCTCACTTTCATACATTGGATCATAGAAAGCATTTCCCGTTTTATATAGGACTCAAATTAGGACTTTACAATGGCCACTCCACTCCTTGAGCTAGTTTTTCTGTCCATCTGGACGACCCACTTAGGCTCAAGTTTTAAATCAGTGGTTAATGTCTTGAGATATATATTTCTATGTTTTTTTTAATTCAATTTAATTCATTTTATCTATATAGAGATAGTTTACAACACATGATCTTAAGGCACTTTACAGAGGCGATTCAATCAGATCATACAGTCAGATTGGTTTAAATTTTCTACTTAAGGAAAACCAGTTTATTGCAATGAGTCATTGACTTCCCAGGATTTGACTTCCCATGTTGTGACGGTGCGGCGGGAGGCTGGAGGAGTTAGTAATGGGGTTAGTCACTCTACTCCAAAACAGCAGGACGCACTGTTAAAGTTTTCCACACCTCTTCTTTATTGTCACTCTAATAATTTTCTCTACGTACATGTGGAAGACTAGTTCTTCCTCTGTCACTCTTACAACCAAAAAAAGGGAATGGGCGCCCCCTTGTGGTGATACCTATTCATAACGAGGAACTAAGTAGTATAATACCTGTCACAATAATGTGTTGCCTGAAGGTTTTGAACAGGAATTTACAGCCCAAACACAAGGCCATCACTTCCCACAAAACATACAAATATAGAGTTATAAAGGTTCTGCATATGAGGGTTCAGGGATATTTTAAAGGTAAATAACATTTGCACAGCCATATTGTTTGCACTTTTTCTTTTGCTGAAGCCAAATAATACATTAAAGTGAAATGTTTAATATAAAAAAGTGGAAGTGAGGGTATGATATACACTGACAATGTAGAGCAACTTCTGAATGTAATGGTTACCTTTCCTTGCGCCAAAAAACACATGTTTAACTGACAAAAAAAAAAACAATCTGTGAAAAATAAAATTTGCAAATTATTCTTTAGAAGATTTGTTTAATATTAACAACTCCAGAGATGTCACCATGTCTCCTTGGTTTTACAAAATGTACAGTAAGGATCCAAGTTTCGTTTCATCGTTTTTGTTTCTCATGTCTAAGTAATAAGTGCATGTATTTGTTACTTCAAGGCTGGACTATTGTAATGCTTTTCTATCAGGACTATCAGACTGTATTTTTAAAGCTTGGGATAGCCTGAAACTACAGGACAGGATACTTGTTTGACTTGTTTCTACTGGTAGGCTCACAGTTTTGTCCTACAGCCCTCTAAAAACTCCATGGATCACCTCCAGAGTGACCACCCTGGCTGACCTCTGACAAACGTTGGATGAGGGACAGTACACCATCCGGCAGCAGAGTGACCAACCTGCTAACCAGTATGAGAAAGAGGGCCTAGATCAAACGGCCTCTATTCTGGCCCTCGATGTTGTGTGACCAGCACATTTTAGATATATCTCTGTTTCTCACTTAGTTATAATTTCTACATTATCTTATCAGCATGCAGCCAAGTTCCCCAAAGTTCTGCTATTTGCATTATTTGATTTAAGGGTGTTGAACCAGAGACATATCTAAACGGTGCAGGACACCGGCCCTTGATGACCTTAATTTAGGGAGCCCGGTCTAGATTGTCGTAGTTTTGTGTATTTCACCCATAGTCTAAGTTTCTTCAAAAAATAATTTTCAATATTCTTTTATATTGTGTTTCTGCAATCTTCAGTTCTGCAATCCAACAGATGTTATAGTTAAAGCCAATTACCCAGTAAGCTGTTTGCCATTTGCCAGGATGTTTTGGACAATGCTTTTTGGGATCAAACCCAGATCCATTAACCCAGCTGCTAACCTCAAATGTTGTTTTTTTATGTATTTCAAATGAGTTGTCTTCCAAAAGGGAATGTTACCGTGAAACAAATTTTGCTTGAATAGAATAATTATTTCATGTCTCTGGGTGTGGAAATAATTGTGGAATATAATTAATTTTTCAACAACAAATATTTACAGGAAATATTTACAAGAAAGTGTGTGTGTGTGTGGGGGGGGGGGGGGGTTATTTTAAAATAAAAAATTGAAAATTTTAATAATAATGAAAT
>JAUZNJ010114708.1:6561-16782 GCA_034780135.1 Jordanella pulchra | reverse complement strand
ATTCTATTCTATTCTATTCTATTCTATTCTATTCTATTCTATTCTATTCTATTCTATATGTCAGAGAAAATTAAAAAGGATTTCACCTTAAATGTTGGCAACAAGATATTTGAACCCCTTCACTTGAGACAGGAACTCTCCTTCAACCGGAAAGGTACGAGCCAACCTTTTCTGGTCGAAACCCATGGCCTCTGATATGAAGAAGCTGATTCTCATCCTGGCCGCTTCACACTTGGTTGCAAACCGCCCCGGTTGAAGGTTTTGGCAGCAGGAGCTAGCCACGCTATCTGCAAAAAGCCCGGACAAACCAGAGCCCCTCTAGCTCATGACTCGACTAAAAATCCTGTCCATTAACGATATAAAGAGGAGCTGTGACAGAGGGCAGCCTTGTCTGAGATCAGCATGCACTGGAAACAGGTCAGAGTTGATGCTGGCGATCTGGACTAAACTCTTGCTCAGAACAGAGAACAGATGGCAACCCCACAGGCACCTTGAGGGACGTGGTCGAATGCCTTCTCAAGATCCACAAAACCCAAGTGGACTGGTTAGGAAAACTCCTATGAACCCTCAAGCATCCTGCAGAGGATGTAGAGCTGGTCCAGTGTTCCACCGCTGGGACAAAACCCACACTGTTCCTCCTGAAGCCAAGGAGCACACAGGCATAGACCAACATGCTATAATTGGAACCCACCCTCTGGTACCCCGTCTAATGGAAGGGAACCACCAACCCAGTCTGCCAGTCCAAGGCGACTGTCTGGGAAAAATAGAGCAGGGGACCAATAGACTATGTGTGTGGTGTAGTGAGACTCGATCTGTGTGGCTGCAGCTATAATGTGGATGCTGCACTGTTGTCTGATGTTGTCAAGAGAATGTGACCACAAAGGCAAAACACTTAATTTGTTGCTTGGTCAACGTACCTACCCTCACCTTTATCCCCAAATCTGAATCCTGACCAAATGAACAAGATCCTGGATACAATTCATCATCCTGGCTAAAATGAGCTCTCTCTGCCGTTTGGATCGGCAGTCTCTCAGCAATAGAGTGAGGCCCTTGGTTATCCTGGAGAGACTTGGAGTAGAGACGCTTCTCCTGCACACTATGAAGAGTCAGCTGAGGTGGCTCAGACATCTTTTTCAAGCGCCCTCTCGATGCTTCCCCAGGGAGCGTTTCAAAGCACAACCTACCTGGAGGGGGCCCAAGGGCTAGTCCAGCAGCTTCAAGATGGATGTTGTCTCTTGGCTGGCCAGGGAGTGCCTTTGGCTTCCCCCAGCAGAGTGGAGGAGGTGTCTTAGGAGGGGAAGTCTTGGAGTTTTTTTTTTTTTTTTACTGTTCATGTGTTCATCCCTTGACTCTCAAGTTACAGCAGAGCTCAGATTATGTGTAAAATTTCCAAGATATAGAAAAGTTGTAAAACATTTGCTTGAGCCATCCTTCAGCCATACCCTCTTTGTTTATGGAGGGTCCCTGGGCAAACTGGGGTTTTATTTCCACCAACCCTTGAGCTGAGGTGCTAAGTAAACCCTGGACAGGGTATCAGCACTTCAGGGGTAACAAGGAAACAAAAAAATGCATATACACTTACACTCAAGGGTAATTTAGAGAGACCAATGAAAAGTAATTTGTGGGAAATGGTAAGTTAGCAGGTGAACCTGAATAAAACGTTAAATCATGGACCCCTGCCTTCTGAGCCTTTCACCCCAGTCCAGGACATAGGTCCGACAAAGAGAAAAGACATCTTAAAAAATGCATTTAAAAATAAAAAAAAATAAAGTTGATAAGGCTGGTTTGATTTCCTTTTCGGACAGCAAAAAACAACCGCCACACTCATGTTTCCAAATAGCAGATGCTCACTTTACACCCGAGTATTTAGAACTACTTCCTGTTTTAAGTTTCAAATTAATCTTTTATTCTCTGCATTTTCGTGGGGCTATGACTCACAAAACAACATCTACGACTTTCAGTTCCTCTGATAAAAATACTGTTGATGCCCCCCCAAAAGGCGTGATCCCTGCAAAAAATAGATACATTAATAAGTAAGTAAATGAATACATACAGAGCATTTTCTGTTAGTTTACTTTATAAGAGTATACAATTCATCAACCTTAGTTCAGCTTGTAAAAGAAAGCAGGGAAATTCTAAAATGGAAGATACTACATAAACAAACCCATTTCAGATACAAAATAGCATGTATAGTATAATACAGCCTCAAAAAACAAAACAAACAAAAATAACAAATTTCAAAAATTTAAAGGTACATGGATGTTTTTTGTTACATTTTGTTCATGGTGCATTCACATTTAAATGTTTTATATATTCATTTATTTAATGTGTCCCTTCCAGCCCTGTGAAGAGCTGAAGTGCACGTCCAAGGTGTTAACTTTATTAGATTATGCTATAGAAACTTTTGTGACTATTTCAGCATCTTCTTGGTCCAGTCAACAGGTCATTGTTCTCGGTGAAGGCGCCTCCTGACTGTAGAGCTCTCCGGACATTCTGCCAAAAGACTCCTGGGTGTTGTGCAGCTTGAGGCCAGCTTAGGTAGGTGTCTTTCTTAACCAGCTTTCTCATGTGGTAATACGGAGACAGATGATGGGAAGGGATCTCCTCCAAAAACAACAGGATCAACACATCTTTCTTCTCATCAAACAGGCGATAGCTAAAAGTAGTGAGTTAAAGAAGAAACAGTATTTGTTTATACACCTTTAATACTTTTACAAAGCTTTTTTGATTCTATGGTTGGCTCTATACAGTTAAATGCTTCGGGGATATGGGGCTTAAGGCAATTAAACACATCAATGCCCTTCAGAGCAGAATCATTCGTTTTTTAGGTGTTTTTTAGGTGTTTATAAGTTCACTGCTAAACTAGCTGTGGAGGGTGATATATATATGTGTGTGTGTGCATTGTAATCCCTTTCATAAAGTGACACATTTCATATATATTTTATAATATATTTTAAAAGCTGAATTTCTTTTTTTATGTTACCATTTCTCTGTGGACGTCCTGTGTTAAGGTGGCAACCTGCAAGTCAGCTAGACCGTTCATGTTTCTTTTATCATTCTATCTGCTTCATTCGATCTCCATTCTCCCATTCTTGGCCTGTTTTTCAGTGTAGCCCTGTTTCTCTTACTGTGACCAACTGGATATGTTCTCTTTCATTCTCTGACATGGGATCTGGCTTGGAGCTCGTCTGCCTGGCTCTGTCTTTCCAGGACGGGACTGCCTTTGGAGCTGGCTGAAAGTTACCCTTTATATCTCTGCTTCTTTCTGTAGGTCTGCTTTTGTCTCCTTGAACCCCAGTCAGCCTCGGCAGATGGCCGCTCACACTGAGCCTGGTTCTGCTGGAGATTTCTTCCTGTCAAAAGGGAGTTTTTCCTCTCCACTGTCGCTACATGAATTTTCAGTGTGAGGTATTGCTGTCGAGTCAATGAGTCAATGCAATGAGCTGGTTTGCCTTAGACAGAACATTTTTGACCAATCTGACTGTGTGATCTGATTGAATTGTCTTTGTAAAGTGCCGTGCTATAACATGTGTTATGAAATAGCACTATATAGATAAACTGAATTGAATTGTTTATAAGTAGGGAGACTCAGGGTTTGCTGTGAGCGATACTTCTGCAGACAGAGTGTGGACGCTGGATCCTGGCAGGGCGTGTTCTAGTATAAACTGGGTGGAGAACTAAAGATCACAGCCATTCTCCTGAGCAGTGGTCAAAGCAGGACTAAGGTAAATCTTCCACTGCATTTTCTGCTGAATATCAGTGATTTTGTTCAACTTGACTGGAAGAACTTCATTTAAAAATTAAAGATATTTTACCTCTTTTGTGCATTACTCTGAGAACGTTTCCTCATGAATTAAAGAACCAAGTTCAGAAGAGTTCAGTCCTTCACACAAAATTTAAAAGCTGGATGCATTTCTTATACTTTGAGCTTCCTTTTTATTGTTTATAAGTTCAAAAAAAGATTATAGTTAAAGAAATTGCCCCACCTTGCCATCTGGATCTCCCTGGAGCACCATTCACTCTGCAGGTAGTTGTGACTGATCACACAGATTGTCTTCCGGCTGCTATAAATAGCGTCAGTGATGTTCTCAATGATGGGTTTACCTGTGAAACCAAAAGAAGTTGTGTGTTTAAAATACTTTATAAAGATCTCTTCAATTTAAAAAAACACAGGGTGTTTTAGATGCAGGCATGACAAACTTCCTCCTTATTCAGGCAGAAGTGCTGCAGACGTAGTGCACCAGGACTGCGGTATTTCCATACTAGCACTGGCTGACACATTTCACCCAGCAAATATGTCATCACGCATGTTGTCCAGTTTGCTAATTAGCCGGCCTCTTCAAGCTAGTTTAATGCTTCTTTCTCTTAAAGACTTTTTAAAAGTTTAAAACTCTCCCTTGGCATGTCTCTGCTGTGAAATTAGCAGACAAGTGGCTGATAACTGACTGGTTCTTGGCAGACAGATATTTTTGTGCCTGCATCTGATACGGAGAAGAGTACTAAATTAATGAAGATTCTTTTATTGTTTTTTAAAGAAACGAAATAAAAATAAAATACTGTCACAAAAAATCACTGAAATGAAAGAGAGTTTTTCAAAGAGCAATAATAGTTGTTTGTTTTCTCGTTTCTATCCAATCGTCATCATTAAACTTTTTTCTGCCTCTAATTGACTGCATAAGTAGTGGAGTGATCTATAGGTTTTTTTTAAGAGGAAACTTTCTAAATAGTTAGTTAGTAGTTAATAGTTCTTTAAATGCAATTGAAAAAAACATGCAGATTTGTTAACCATAAAAATCTTCTAATGTAACAAATGCATTTCACTCTCAATCTTTCCCTTCACCTTATCAAGTTTACTTAAAAAGGGTTGAACTCATAGTAACAGCTTTGGATCATGAGCCAGAGTTTACCTGGTTGAAAGTCTCTGTGGTGCAGACAGAGTCTCCAGCCCTGCTCTCCCTCCAACACTGGAAGCATTTCTTTGTAAACCCAAATCTCATCTTTGACATTATAGGACACAAATGCATCAAACTGATGAGGGACCCCTTTTCTCCTTCTGCTGTTATAAAGATAGGCCAGGAAGAGATGGAAGGTGTAGGTAAGATGCCACCTCAGGAAGTGGTAGATAAAGGACATAAGAAGAGTAAGACAAACCACACAAGAGCTGGAAATGAAACAGAAAAAGCTACCATCATACCTACATGAGTCGATATCAAATTCTAGTAACAAACTTCCTTGTTTGTCTGAAGGAAAAGAGCATTTATAACGATAAGCGTTTACCACCTGTGCTTGCTTGTTGTTCTTTACCCATCGGATAAAGCCTGCATTTGAGCAGTCACAGGTGAATGGATTTTTATCCAGATCCAAGTAAATTAGAGAGGGGAGATGTTTGAACACTGTCTCATTAATCTTTAAAAGCTTGTTTTCAGTTAACTTCAAATATTTAAGTGCTGAAAGATTGGCCTGCATCAGAAAATCCAAAGAACTTATGTTGGAAGCGGAGAGATCAAGACTCTGCAGGTCTGGGATTGGTAGGAAAAGATCTGAATCCAAGTCTGAAAGATCCGCCTCTGTGAATGTCACACTCTTGAGGTGGGGATTGAACTGAAATATGTCTGCACCTGAAACTTCAGAAATAAATTTGACAGCTGTAAAATCCTCCAAATGTGGCATAGCCCAGAGTACATCTATCAGATCCAATGTATTAAAAAAAGGGTTGCAGATCATTGTGAGACTTTTCATAGATTGTAAGTAAATTATATCTCTAGAATAGTTTGTTTGAATACTGTTCAAAGATTCATGGGGATTTAAGTTTATTGATAGTTTTTCCAGGTGCTTCAGTTCCAATATTATTTCATGAGATACAGTAATATTCTCCACATTATTTAATTTATGAAATGCTTTTTGTCTCCCCATATCCCAAAAAGCTGTTGATACATCAAGCTGTTTAAGGGACTGGAAATTAATAAAATCGAGCATTTTTAGAAATGCAATCTCATTGCGGTTTATCTTCAAGACTTCAAGAGTAGGAAGAACGAGATCATTTTCAAATGTTGTTAGCAAATTAAAACTCAAATCTAAAATCTTTAAATTTTCAAATTGTTCAAATGCACACTGACACACATAGTTAATTTGATTTTTTTTCAGGTAAAGTTCTGTTAACTGAGTCGTGTTTAAAAAGTCATCACAGGTCAAATCTGGTATATAATTGTTGTTCAGATTTAAGACCTTAAGGGAGCTCAGATTTTTTATATCATCTGGAACTTTGATGAGCTGATTTTCACTAAGGTTTAGAGATCGGAGCTGCTTCATTGATTCTAATGACCCTTGTGGCAGTTCACCTATGTCACTCTTTCTCATGTCAAGCTCTGTGAGCTGAGAGCAGAGTACTAGTTGAACATGCAAATTGTTAATATTGCTGCTAAACAAATCCAGCTTCCTCAGCGTTGGTATTTTGCAGACTGTAAATAACAGTCCTTCGTAAACCCGCATTTTTAGGGCATTTAATCTCAGATGCCTTAACGAGTCAAGACTCTCCAGGACTTTTGTGATCCCTTCAGCCGAAAGAATTGGTCTCTCAAGATATAAATGTGATATGTTCTTCAACAAGTATTTTTCAGGGATTTCCCATTGAAGGTCTTTATAATATAGACACATTGTGAGCTCTACCCTATGGAGATAAGGAAAAATTGGTGTAGCAAGACTGAACATTTTCAGGTTATCACCAGAAATATCTAATTCTTTGAGATTTGAGGGCAAACCAAGCCGCAGGTCTTTGGTATTGAAGGAAGAAAACCCACTGCATTTTAGTCCAAGCATCTGAATTTGTGGTAACTGTAGGATTGGTTGAATATCAGTGATTTGTTGAAGCCTATTGTTTCCTATATCTAGGGTCTCTAAGTTAATAAGGGATTGGAAAGCTCTTGAATGAATAGTCTGAATACCATTGTTGTTGAGAAAAAGCATTGTAAGGTTAGACAAACCCTGAAACATGTTGTTTGTCAGACTATTAAGCTTGTTATTTCCCATGCGGAGAGTTTTAAGAAAAATCAAATCAACAAACGACCCTTTTTCTACATAAGCAATTTGATTTAATGTTAGATCCAGAATTCTAAGCTTAAACATGACGTGGAAATCATCTTTGTAAATTTTCTTCACCCAGTTGTTGTTCAGGTTTAATGACACAAGATCTTTAGGGATGTCTTTGGGGACTTTCTCAATTTTCCTGTTTGCACAGTCTAAAGAAATATCAGCAGAAGGATCCTCCTGATAAAGTATAGTGCAGTTTTTCAGTACATGAGGCAGCGAAGAGTTAAAACAAGACAAAAAAAGGAGAAGCAGCAGAATGAAGCGTGAGGACAAATCTTGTGTGGTGGCCATGCTTGCTCAGTTAGTTTGAGGTGGTTGGCCGTGTCATTTAAGGATGATAACCTGGAAAAAACATGTAGACATGCAACATTAGTCAAAATGATCAAAATACATCTTATGAAAATGAAATGGCAGTTGAAAAGCTGATAGTGAGTCCAAATTCCTGGCCTCCATCAGTACAGGCAAAAAAATTCCGCTTCTTTTTAATGAAACAAAACAGCTCTATATAGAGAGCAAGAAAAGTGCTGCAAATTGATGAAACTTCCATAAAACCATAAACTACCTACACTGGCACATAAGTTATAACTGTTCTATATTTACATGAAAGGTACGGAAAATATGAAGAGGATATTACAAAATATTAACAAATAGTATTAGTTCACAAGCTCACAGTGTTCACAGCAGTTATATGCATTAATAGTATTGAGGGGTTTCCCTTTGCACTTTCAGTCACAAACTACATTGTTAGGAGGCAGAGATGCCAAGAGCACAAATGCAACCACAGAAGTAAGGGACAAAGGTCTGCCTAGCTCATTAACATAACTGAGGATAACTAATTAATATTACTATTATTGGCAAATATAAACATAGGAAATATTCAGTTTTGCTACTAAGAAATACTAAGTGATAAAGACCATGTTACTTATATGTAACTCACTCGTCATATTTAGTTTGAATATTTGTAATGTGTGAAAACAATTCAGAATGACTTTAGAGGTTTTTTATATTTACATTTATTATCCAAAATCAGTTTACATATCTACTTGATGATTAAACATGGTTTAACCCTTTTATCTTATCTGCAGATATGTGCACATTAGTGTTCTGTAGAAAGATATGATGTCAACAATATGTCTGCAAAACATTAAATTCGTCCTTTACCAGCGAATCGCCACATTGATCATCAGTGTGGTTATGGTTTAGTTAAAAAGACATTATGCAAGTTTTGACTGAAAAAGTATCTTTAAAACAGCTTTTTATTTGACACCTTAATAACAAACAATTGAACTTATATTCAAGATGGATTATGTGGACACTCAGAAGCAACATCTACCATCCAACATCTAAGGTGAAAAAAGTAAACAAAACAAAAAAAAGGTTAAGTACATGCACAAGCTAGCAGAAGAGTGCTGCAGTTCTGTATTTTAGCCACAGATGGCAGTATCATAAGTAAACCGTGGTGCCTCTTTAAATTACAACAGACTGGCGGGCTGTCCTGGGTGTACCCTGCCTTACGCCCATAGCCCAACCGCGACCTTGACAGATGAAGTGGGAGAAGATGGATGGATGGAGATTAAATGTGAACTTTAAATTCAAAGAACATCAGAGTCCCTCATTGCTTGAGCCAATGCTAACTTAATAAGCAATGACCAAGGAATACACCAATTGTTGAAAACAAATCATAGATAGACGGACTGGAATTTGTCAAACTATAGGTTAACATGCAACAAAGCTTCTAGGACAATGTCCTATGGACAGATAAGACAGAAATTAAACTTTTTGCCAAGGGACATCAACTCTATGTTCAGAGATGGAAAAATTAACCGTGTCAAGAATAGAACTCTGACCTTACTGTAAAACATAGAGGAAGCTCAGTTATGCTCTCAGACTGCTTTGGCTCTGGCACAGGGTGTTCTGAATCTCTGCAGGGTACAATGAAATACCATGAGTATCAAGGGACTCTAGAGAAAAATGTGATGCCCTGTGTGAAAAAGCTTGGTCTCAGTCGCAAGTCATGGGTCTTCAGAAAGATAATGAACTAAGGCACACAGCAAAAAACCCCCAAAACACCCCAGAATCACTAAGTGGAAAACATTGGACTGGAAGTGGTGTTCTCTGAGGCCCAACATAAAATCCTGTTAAACATCTATGGAAAGAGCTTAAACATGCTGTCTGGAAAAGGTTACCTTCGTGATTTTATTTTTTTTTAAGTCAATCTGATGAAGCGTGGTTGAAAAGCAAATATCTAAATTTCGTTTGATAGTTTTCGTAGAATTTTTTTTATAGGATCGGGGTATCAAAACATTTGTCCATGAGTGTGAAAAGCCAAGAAAAAAAATGCTAATATATATGTAACTTAATTGTTGGATAGCTGCAGACAACCACCAACCTCCCAACCAACTACATTAGAAACGGCAAATATAAGAAATTGATTATTGGAGATGAATTGACATTAAATATTATTAGCTAAGTTAGTCATTAACAAGTAAAATTGCAGTTTAGCAGCGTAGCAGCCTGTAGTTTTTGTTGAGCTTTTACGTGTAATTAGTAACAGCAGTCACACTTTTTTTTTGATTTCCAGTATCATCTCACCCACTCACCTGAAATAGATGTTCTGCCACTATCACTTTAAAAATAATTTCATACACCGTTGCAACTACTTTTTAAAAATTTTGACTTTGGGTAGTTTACAGTGTAGGCTGGTCTATTATTAAAGTTTAAAAACTCGTCTGTAAATATTTTTTTTATAATATTTAATTAAAAACCACTAAGCAACAATAAATAATTCTGGTACTCACGGTTTAGATCCACGTTTCATCAATCTGATCTGAGCTGACAGCAGATAGTTTTCTGTAGAGCAGAGTTGTTTTAAGCTTGTGTTTTCTAGGAGGTGTCATTCTCAAACACTCAAACAGGAAGCTGCATGTCTCACTTTACACTCTCTGTTGTGTTAAACCTCTCATCTTACATTACAAATCCACATAATCATAGAACCACCATTTTAGAGTTTTCTAAATTTACAAGGAGTCACAGAATTAAACATTTATTTAGATTTAACAAATTTTCAGTTTTAGCTTAAACTTTTTGATATGATTTTAACAACATAAATAAATAAACAGAGTTGTGTGTTTAACA
>JAUZNJ010114697.1:3604-19703 GCA_034780135.1 Jordanella pulchra | reverse complement strand
GGGAAAGGACCACAAGCCGGATTTGAACCTGGGTCGCCCGCGTCGAGGACTAAGGCCTCCATACATGGGTCGTGTGCACTAACCACTGCACCACCTGCACACCCAGTATTATCTTTTTATCTCTTCTGTCAAACAAGAATTTGCAAGTATTTAAGTTTTAGAAATGGTTCTATTTTGTCCAAACCTCCGGTTTGTCTTTCAGCCATTAGGAATCGGTTTCCAGAGCATTTCCTGTTTCCTGTATGTCTTCAAAGACAGAGATGATGACTGGACTTCAGAACCTGCATCATCTGTTTATTCCTCTGACTCTTGATAACTGTGTTGAACATTTTACCGACGAAACTAAAAATCCTTGGTGTCTTTGAAGAGCCTGAACTCCTCGTATCAATACTTGATACCATTTTTAGTTAAAATGCTTCATCTTTCTTTTAACATTTGGTTGAGAAACACCTTTTACTAAATATGTGTGTTTAGTGTTTGTAGCAGCGTAGTTATTGAATTGCTAACATGTATAATTAAATGCTTTTCATACAAATCTTTTGATATAATCAGTCATTTACTTTAAGGACCTGCATTGCTAAAAATGAGCTCTGGCACTAAATAGAAGAACATTTTTCTCCCGTTTGTCGTATTTCATGAGTCAGTTTACAGTTTTGATTAAAATGCAGAAGTTTTTTTCCAAATGCAAACTTTTTAGGATCCGTTTTGTGGTTTAACAGCCAGACTTTAAGCTCATTGCTGGAATGAGTTTCATTGTTCAGACTTTATGAATAGTCTAATTTGTCATCAGATCACAAATGTGTGATTTCACACATGGAGGGAAACTGGGAAATCTTTATCCGAAGGACAAAAATAATGTGTTGAAGCCTTGAAGCTGTCGCCTGAAGGCTCATGGCCCACTGGAGATATAATGACATCAAGGATTTGAAATGAAAGTGGCCGGTCCTGGCTTTCCACTTGGTCCACAGGTCAGCCTCAGAGCGCTCATCTGGACGTAACTCAGGTTGACACGAGTTGACCTGAGTGGGTAACCCTCTCTGCTGCTCTTTGTTTTCACATTATCCCCTGAGAGTAGTCTTTAATACTATCCTAACACTCTGGATGAAATGTTCTAATCTTCTAAGCTCTCATTTCTCAACATTTGCTTTTCTATTATTTGTCAGACCTCTTCGTCCTTTTAGGAACGCTCCTTTGGAAATCCTTTGACTGACTTGTTTCTCTTGGTTTGGCCTTCAAAGAAAAGCCTCTTTAGCATCTTGAATGAACAGACTATTGTTGTTAACTTAACTTAGATATTTCCCAACACTCTTAAAAAACTACCAAACTGAACCAACGTCAGTTTCTGACAATCCATAAGATGAGTTAATAATAACAAGCTGTGAAGGTTTTATTTGTAGATCGGGAGTTTTATAAAGATTTTCTAATCAAATAATAGTGAAAGACTGGCAGCTTTAGACTATTATCAGACTTTAGAGTTGTTATAAAAAAGCCACTGGGACCAGTGTAAAGGTTCAATCTTTTGATTAAAAACACACTTTCCGTTTCTAAATATGTTTGCAGCTTTAGTTTGTTCATCAATATTGAAATTGGTTCATATGATATTTAAGTTAAAGCAAACTGTTGCTTTCAATGTGGTCAGGAATGTTGTTATCATTACGGACAGCATTTATACTGTTCATTTAGGGCAATCAATAGAACATCTAGCCTCCCTGTGGTTTGGCAATACTTTCTAGGCTTTGGGGCAAATGTTTGGAAACCCATTTAAATTCTTTTAGCAAGAAACCAGACAAAAAAGCATCCATCGTTTGGAGGTAGCAGGTGGACGATTGTGCATGCCTGACTGATCGGAAATAAAAAGATTCCCGAAAGAGCATTCAAGAAAAGGAAGGCCGTGTTCCTCATTTCCTAATTAGCGTTTGGATTCTGCTTCCTCGTGCAGCATCTCACATTGTAGCAGGAAAGCAACAAAACCTGTGCATCTTTTCACCAGGAACAGGCTCCTTTTTATCAGGGGCCTACGCATGCAGTGTTTATATGCTAACATTGAATGGGGGGGAGAGGTGTGAAACTCTGAATACTGTGAGGTCATCCCAGCACCATGCTGTAAATAAAAACAGGGCCGGATGATAATGAGCGAGGCCACGGCCGGGCGCCTTTGATCAAACAAACTGAAGAGACAAAGATGCACATAAAGAAACTCGTCTTCAACTCACCAAACAAGAAACAAATTGTTTTGCTGTTGCTTTAATTTTGTGTGAAACATCAGCTGCTGGTTTCTGTTAAAGGATAAGATAGATTGAGGTGAGAAGGTCCGACTCTGATATATGTGATCTTAAAGAGGATGTTCCTTAAAAACGGACAAAAAAATCTGCTTGAGGCATTAAAATTAAACCGAATTTAGCTTTGATCTAAGTTTCATGTTTTCTGTTGTTTAGGTTCCTTCATTTACATGTTATTCTCTCTCTAAACAGTTTACAGACAATTTAGACTAAAAAACAACAATAAAAAAAGATTCAAATTGTTTTACTGGCATCTTTAATAATAGAGAAAGATTCAAACATTAAGATCTTTGAATATTTCAAACTTAGCAGGAAACCAGAGGAAAATAATCAAGTCAAAAAAAATCCATATCAAAATAACCAGTTTTAGCCCAAACTTGAGCTGACAGCGACATTAAAAATGGATGTAGGAGTTACAGTCATGTCTCAGCTGAACCCTGCTGAGGGCTTAGTTGGTCATGGAGACAACAGGATTTAACCAGGAGGCTGCGGAGCTTAGTCTGTTCAAAGCTCATGTTAAAGAAGATCCGACAAATTGTAAGAGGATATTTCTTTCAGTCTCTGTTTGCTTCCAGATGGGAAACTGCACTGCAAGAGATTTATCAGAAAAGGATGATTTAATTTTGTTTGAAAATGAGAAGTGCATAAACACCATGTTTGCTGTTTAACTAAACAAACTAAATTTAACTGATGTGCAGAAACCAAACTGCAGTTGCACTATTTGTCCAGATGGTGTCACTATATAAACAGCTATTTGAGAAGCCTTTGTTTATGAAGGATGTGATGATGTTGAATCATTCATCAGGAAGTTGTGCAAAATGAAGACATGTTTGGAAAACAGTTTTTTAAGGTTATCTTGTCTGAAGTTAAAAGGTAATTTAAGAGCTGTTCTTCTCTTCACTGCAACAGCTGCCATCAGCTGTTTTAGTCCTGTTCAGGATCGTTTTATTCCTTACAGATCGTTTTGATTAAACCAGATTAGAGTTTTTGTTCATATTAATTCCCTAAATCTGGACTTTTTTAAGTAAAACGTATGATTTTCCTTTGAACCATTCAGAGGTGGATGTTCTGGTCACTTTCCTGAGTTCTTCTATGAAGTTGACTTTTCTCTCCATCAGTTTCATCCAGGTCCTGGATTAATAACGGAGCCTGAGCTTATCCATGTCCCTCCATGTTCTGTGCAACTTCTGCCGTTTCTAGTCTGTCTCACTGGATATTTTTGATGCATTTGTTCTTTGGGATCATCCAGAGTTTTTAAACAAATGTGAGACAGACGTTTTTGTCCTTTATGTCTCGCTGTGGTTTTGTTGAATTCTGACCTTAATTGAGTCAAATTCAGTCTGCAGATCTTTAAACGTTCTGGGTTTTTATTAGTGATTTTCTGGATGAATCACTGACAGATTATTTTATTAATTCTGTTAACTCTGGGAAGGATAACCAGCTTTTTAATCCTCGTTCCTTTTGTGAATCTATGTTGAGTTGGAGTCCCAGAAAATAAAATCTTAACCCTTTCCAGACTAATAAATGTCTTTCTTTTGTTGTTTATTGAACTATTATTTATCAACACGTGACAGGAGGAAACTCCAACCTAATCTACAACTTTCAGGTTTCAACACCATTTTCCAGAGCTGCAAGTAATAAAGTTACATTATTAAGAGTAGTTGTACTGTGTCGTACTTCTTACTTTTTCTTGAGTCCAATTCTTGCTAATTATCTCTACTCCTGCTGGAGTAAAATCTCTGACTCCCCAGGGAGGAAACTGAACTGATCCCAGATCAGATGAACAAACAGTAAACAGTAGATTTTATCAGCAGTACTTCTTCATCCTGTCCTCATATACATACACTTCTCACTGTTAGGATGGTTTTCTAAGTTTTATGTGGGAAAAAAATATATGATCAAAGTATTTCTTCTGGATGAATTTGTTATTTTATTTTAATGAGATTTATTTGTATTATTTATGAATTGAAAACACCTGATTTTGTACATAAAGTCTGTAAAGTTTGTACATTCAATCAGATCTTGGCATCCAACAATCAGTCAGTACTCAAGTAACCTTTTTATCAAATACTTTTCACTTTTACTTGAGTGAAAATATGTTGAAGTTATGCTACTCCTGCTTAATTATAATTTTTGGGTTCTCTACCCACCTCTGCTGCTGCCCCACTGGGCTACAGTAGTAAAGTCTGGGCTGTGAAACTCAAACTGATCCAAAGATGCATTATAGTTGAATTATAGTTTGTTCATGATTTAACAAAAGGAGCAGCTGTTTTTTCACACAGTACCTGGTATGTTTGAATTGTAAATAAAGTCATCTCAGGTTTTATTGTCTGCAGTTAAAATGTGCTTGATGATCCAAAACAATTCAGTGTCATAAAAAAATCACAATAATATAAAATATGTGTCAGGGGGGTGAATACTTTTTGACCTCACTATGCTACTTTATGTATGAAAGCAGATCTTCACTCCAGCTTTATTTGATCACACAGGACTTAGATAAAACCAAAACAAGCAGCAACTTTTTCTGCTCCATCAGTCACCTTTACATGCCTATAGCTGTTTTTAATCCAAATAAAATCAAGGCTAATGCTTCATTACTGGCTATTTTTACATAATGATCCTCATGCTGCTGCTGTTAATTTTTTTATTAACGCAATTACCGAGCTCTTAGTAGACCGGGTCACCGGGGGCTAATTACCCCTGCGTCATAGCGGTAAATAGTTGGAGGTGCCTCCGAGCAGGTGGCCCTGGAGGTAAGAGGGAGACATGGGGCATACCGAGGCGGGCAATTACTGGGCGAATTTCACTTTAATAAATGTTCGGCTACATTTGCAAATTCAGATAACAGAGCTTTTTGCCTAATGGGTGCTGCACCGAGGCCACTTGAGCAAGAAAATGATCTGAAAGAGGGTTTAATTAACACAAGCTACATGATCCGGGAGCGCGTGACAGAATGCTAAAGAGAGCGGGAGAGAGCACCGCACTGGGAGAGGAGGAGGAGGAGGAGGCAGGGAGGGAAGAAGAGGGGGGAGACAGACGAGACAACTTTTTTTCAGAGGTTGAAAGTCTAAAATTTTCTCTTTGTTTTGCACAATATTGATGTAACAATTAAAAGCAGCAAAGTCTAAACCGCAGTGAAGGCCTCACATGAAAAAGGATGAACAAATGGCGTTCAGACAGCTTAATAACCAACAGTTTTATGTCAATAAAATGTTAGATCGGAAGATTTGCACAAAACCAAACATGACAATGAATCAACAAGGTGTTTGCAGACTTTAAGCAGCTGTTGCACCTGCATGATTGACACAAAGCATCCATAGAGCAACGAGCTGGAAAGGATTTTATAACAGTCAGGAGTGAAAACTAGCTCCACTCAATATCCAATCATTGGTTGAGTAAAAATCTGACTTTTTAGATTTTTATTCATCTTAATAATTTCTAAACTTTGACATATTCTTAATCTACTTTATAGTTTATTTTCTGTTTGTCCATCGGTTCATTTTTTCAACCTGTGAAAAAGTTTCCAGAAGTGTAAATAATTCCAGATAAACTACGTCCTCAGCTACAGGATATATGTGTCAGCGGCAGAAAGAAAGGTTTAACGCATAGATGAGAGGTCGTCTGTTTACACTTTACAAATGGGAGCATCTAAGATTGCAGGAACGTTACTTGCTGCTGTTTGTTTGTGCAGCTTGAATAGAGCAACAATACAATAAACATGAAAGCTTTTCTCTGTAAATATGGTTGTTATTTTCTTCTTTGACATGAATGAATCACACAAACAAACAAAACAAAACCAATTTGTCCATGAATGAAGTGAAATAGTAAAGGGAGTGAATATGAAACACGAGAAGCAACAGAAACCTGGAGGAATTCATTGAAAACGTCAGGATTTAGAAAGCAATGGAAACATCCCTTCATATTAACTGATGACTCTAGAAGTAAAAAATAACATTTTGTTTTTCTAAAGATCCCAAAAAACAACTGGTTTCCAACATAGACAATATTTCAAAACAGTATAAAGAAAATTGAATATTGGTCTCAGATAAAGAAGATGTAACTGCTCAGAGGTTCAGTCAATCATCTGACTTTTATCCTTTGAAAAAAAAACTAACTATAGAAAGAACTGAAGATCTGAAAATGTAGAAAGGAGGCCAGAAATGTTTACCTTTGAAAACATTTTTTATTGTTTTTATTATATGTAAGCACACTCATGTCACACATGTCTGTGTTGAGAGTTGGCGATGAAATGTTAAATCTGCAGGAATGCATCCATCTGTGAGGCGGCCCAGCATGCCGTGGCATCGACACGTTTGGAAAGTTACAGCAGACATCATTTAGAGCAGCATCTGCATTATGTGTCGCTGAAAGGCCTCCATTTTGCCCTGAAGCTTCCATCCTCACTTTTTCCTGTTTCACTGTTTGTTGCACTAAGCGGCGCCGTATAGGTCTGTGTTGTGTGTATACAGGACGGTGGATTTGATTTTTTTTTGTTTAAAAAGTGTATCTGTGTGGTTTTTTTTAGTGCATGTAAGGTCCTCATGGTTTTACACACTGTGGTCTCCCTCCACTCTCTACTGGAGCTAAAAGCCCCGAAACAGAACGGTAATTGCCCAATTAGGGCCCTCGCTCTGTGGGCCGCAGAGCACTATGCGCCTCCACATGCTCACAGAGTCAGATAATTGAGCTGAAAGCAAATGAACGGATGGCAGACAAACAAGCTACTAGAAAATAATTACTTGGAGTGTTTCTTTTCAGTACCTGTACAGCGAATTTCATTATTGTCAATAGCCTCTAAAGCTGCTCGAAACGGTGGTATTTGTCATTTTCATAGAGACTTGATAATGACATTAATTTGTCTTAATGGGTTGGTTCTATTGTTAAAAATAGTAAAATGAGCAGAAATTGTCTTTCCTCAGCAGGTAGAGAGGACTTCACCACACTCCCGTCAGGCATGAGGAGATAATTTGGTGTGCTTGTCAAATTTCCAATAATTTGTTATATGGAACATGAGTAATGCTAATACCATTAATGTCCATTTTCCTCTAAATTCATTACTGCCCTTTTTCCCTTTTATGTTTTAATGCCTATGCCATTTTTTTCTCTGCTTCAAGAGGTTATAGCAGGGCTGCTAATAAACATGCACATTTAGCCCTTTGGCTCATATATACACAGGAAAACAGAAATAAACACATCATTTAAACATTTGTAAGACATGCCTGCTATCAATGCTTCCTGACTAAATGTATTATGCAGATTGTTACAGACAGGTTATGTTTGAAATAGTCACAATATTGGCTTTAAATTGTTGCCCGACAAATAGGAAACAAAAATCTATTTTTCATTTTGATTTTCCAGTGTTGTGATGCATTTTACACCATCAAAATATGAATTTACAGCTAATGTAGCACAGATATGTATTTATTAAGTGGCAGCACACTAAGATTTATTCATTTATCCAGACGCAGACATGGAATAGAAACTATTTTATTTCAACCATAAAGTTTGTGCGTGACGGGATGGAAAGGCTTTAGCTCCACTTTAATAAAATATTGCATTAAAATTATTGACGCCCTTCTCACTCATAATAAGTAGAAGATCTTTGTTTATGGAAAAGCAATCGTTCAGTTGCTGCCCAGCATTTCAGAAAGCCTCCTTAATATCAGCCTAATCTTTATCTAATTACAGATTATCTGGCAAATTAAAAAAAAATCTGTCTGATCCACAATGTAAATATTACTTTAATTCATCTAAATAAAAAACTGTAAACCTTCATCTAACAAGCAGATAAATATTTTTGGACTTAACTTTACATCTAAGGAATTAGAAAGTCAGAAATTAAATATTCTAAGTAAATATTTGAACTCACAAAAACAGCATATTTTAATAGGTAAGAATTTCTAAATATTTTTTAATAGATATAATCTTATTAAAACAAAATAGAATACATTTGATCACATCTTGTATCCTAATAATAAATACAGTTATTGAGTCTGTTTTTATCATTGCTAAAAATGTAAAATAATGGTAAAATTAATGTTAGAAATGCAGGAAATTAATAGAAAATTCATGAGTCAGATTTATTTGCAACTAAAACCAAAAACTAAAAACTTTTATTGTCTTTTTTCACTTTTTTCTCTGCCTATTTGATTGACATTTTATTGTAATTGTACATTTTCTGTCAAGTTTACCAAAAAATGAAACGTTTAATTTTAATATGTCTATAAAAGGAAGAAGAAGGAGACAACAGATCACGAAAAACTATGATGTCAAATGTTTGAATGACTGGATACACGAAAACAGGGAAAAGGAGGAAACTGTTCATATTTTCAACAAATACTACAAAGTTTAACAAACATAAATACATATTATTATTTAAAAAAGAATATTATAAAGGAAAACAATGGAAATTACACTTATGGAAGTACTAAGAATAGACTAATGAACTTCTGATGAAAAGATTTTGGCTAAAGCAGAAGTTTGGTTGGTTTGTCAATCAAAGCACAATTTTTATTCTTCAGGACAATTTTAAAAAACTAGAAGAATAAAAGTTTGACAACTGAGCAGAACTTTTTAGTGAATTAACATGTTAATGTCGATAAAACTACGACAGTTTAGCAGACAGCCTTAGGAGACTTTTAACAGCCTGCAGAGGGCGCTATTAAACGATTTAACAGCTTAGATTTTAAAATGAAACTAATTCTATAGCTTTTATAAATAGGAAGTTTGTAATGATCGAGCAGAGGAACCCTTAATGTTGTATTTCTTTTGTAATTTAGACTTATTATTATTATCCTTAATTGATGCCTTTTGGTTCTGACTGCTAGAACCGTACTGCTGTCAACACACAGGTGTTCAACCTGCATAACAGTATTTCCTGAGGATGGATGAAATACGTTCTACCAATCCTATTAAAAACCTAACAGTTGTGTCTGATCCTCTCTTCTTTCTTTTTCCTATTTCTTCATCTTTAGTCATTCTGTCCTTTTTGTGTTTCTGCTTTTTTCTTTTCTTTCTTTGGACAAATCCAGGTTTTTCATTAAATCTTTCTCTGTGTTGTAAGTGTTACATAAAATCCTCTCTATTTGGGTGATGGAAATGCAAACACAGAGTAAACTAGTAAAGCAGGACTAAAAAAAGTACTTCTGCCAGACTGAGGTTTTTGATCATCTTTCTTTCACATCGTTTCAGGCCTTTCTTTGAGTTATTAACTTCACCTTTTTACAGGTTTAATGGAGACAGAATATATATAATATATTACGGTACAGTGTGTGCAGAATTATTAGGCAAGTTGCATTAGAGAGGATTGTTTTTATTATTGAACAACAACTGCAGTATGTTCTCAATCAATAAAGACTCAGAAATATCAGTGTGCAGAATTATTAGGAAACTTAATAAAAAACAGACTCACTGGTTTATTGTTACCAGATAAACCAACAGAACAACACAACATGTAGAAATAAACATCCCTGACATCCATAAACCAACCAGTGACCAATATCTCCTCCTTTCTCTACGATGACCCTCCACAGCCTCCATCCAGAGATCCTGTGTGTTGATGTGTTTCTGATCAGTGTTGCTGCAGCAGCATCACAGCCTCCAGACTCTGTTTCCCTCCCTGTAGATCTCAGTTTATGAGGGACCTCAGCTTCTCCATGGCTTCAGGTGTCTTTATTCGTTCTTCTTCTACACCTTTACTTCCAGCCACACTGTGGAGGGTTTGGATGCCTGTGATGGATCATCGTCCTGCAGGAAAATCATACCGACGTCTTCCTGAACCTCTGCAGGAAGACGTCGTCTCCAGAAACTGGCAGCAGGTCTGGGAGCTGAGCTTCACTCCATCCTCAGCCTGAAAAGGTCCCACAGGTTCGTCTTTGATGAAAGCTCTGCCGTTCTGTGCTGGCACCATTGCTATGCTGAGAAACAGGATACTTTCAACCGTGGACCTATAAGAGCTGCTGTGTAGAGTCTCTGATCCTTTTAGCTCAGGAGAAGCTCAAGAAAACATGAAATCTTCTGCAACATTTATCAAATACAAAACAAATATAATCATATGATTATTTTCCAACTTTAACCAATAAGTTTATGATTCACTTTAAGCAACCGTCCGGAAGTTCAGTCTTCAATCTTCTGAGTATTAAAGAATATTTCTTTACTGCACCGTAAACATGTTCTTGTCCCTCTTATCTTCAACAAATGTGTTTTTATTTATAAAATAGTTACTTAAAAATTTAACCAAAAGGATTTTACTTTTTTTTTTAAATATAAAGAGCAGAAGAAGGAGGCAACAAATCAAATCACAGTAACATGTAAGATGTTCATCCCTGAGAATCACAATTTATATGAAAACATGGATCATTTTTCTACAAATACATTTTTATCCAGTAATCTAGTTAATGTACAGTTTAAACATGAAGAAGCAATGAAAATAACTGGTAGAATAAAATAAAATATCAGGACATATTCAAACAAATGCAAATCTATCGTATTCTCCAACCTTTTAGCAGCACATCGAGGCCTTCATCTAATTCATTGCTGTAACATTTCTGTCTTAAACTTTAATTTCTTACAGGAATATTTTTCATTGCCCAAACTTTGATTCCATGATCAACATGTATTCTTATAATTGAATTATGAAACCATTTTAAGTTTTTGTTCTTTGAAAACCAAGCTGTGGCTTCTACTTACTGACATTCACATTGCTGCGTCCACAGAGTAAAAGCAGAGTTAATGCGCCTCTAAGTGCTGCTTCAGCCTGTATTTAGCTGTATTTGAGTCCGTTGATATTGTGTGGAATGTCATAAAGTGCTTTAAATGCCAAAGGATCATTTGTTTGACTTGATGACGGCACTGATGATTCATTTCTGCAGCCTGAAATCCTTTTGGAGGTTCTTATGCAACACTCTGTTGAATAATACTTTTTAAATAGAGGCACTTTAGCTTTTACTCTTGGCCACCGATGTGTCTGAGTGAGCAGCATCTTGGGATGCCACGCAAAGACCCAGTTCATCAGTTTTTAAAGACAAACGGAGATCCTCTTCTGTTTATCTCCTCCTGAACTGAATGAAGTCTCAACACTTTAACTCCTCCTACATCCCAAACTTTCCAGTTCTTTAAAACACTTTTCAGCTGACTGCGGCATGGAACAAGACTCCGCCAGCGAATCCCATCCTTGGAGACACAAAAATCACAATAAACTGCAGCTCCCCCCCCATACATGAGTTATGATCTGGCTCCTTGGATTAGATGAATAAAGAAACCCTGAACTTCTGCTCAGCGTTCAGGTTTGGCTTTAGATTCTGGTAGAAACCGGTTGACTGAATGATAACCACAGATTGTTCCACATGTTTGGAGTCATTATCCTGTTGAAAGACACAATGACGTCCAATTTTCAGTTTGCAGTCAGAGGCCATAGATTTCTTTTCACAAAGAGCCCTGATGCTTCAGAGTTCATGACCACAGAGCAGCTTCTCGAGGTGTTTGAGAGAAAAATAAACCCGATGAATTTAAGATCCTTCAGCACACTTGATGGTGAGCAGGAGGTGCATTTTCACACCTTCGTTGTTGTTTCACGTGGAGTTTTTCTTGCTGAAAAGCTCAGTTTTAGTATCATACATCCATATCACACAGTCCCAATTCAGACTCGAGTGGCATTTAGAAAACCTTTTACTTCCATCACTGGGAAGCTGTGGATCACATGCTTTGGTTTTTATGAAAACTCCAACATCCACTATTTTAGGTTCTCTAACAACGACTTATGTTGATTGTTTTTATGCTTCTTTGCATCTTTTTGCTGGGATCCTTATTACTCCTCTTTATAAGCTGTTTATAAAAAAGTTAGCTTAAGTTTCCAAAAGTGTGTATGAATGTGTTCTCCACTTTGTGTTTTCTGTCTCCAGACAGGCTGAGAGAAAAGGCCTCTGTGTCGCGACACATCTGTCCCTTAGAGGAAAAGGAGTCATTTTAAAATTCAAACACATTCAGCTCAAAACTAAAGTATATATAACAGAAACGCTTTATTAAAGTTTAACGTTTTATTCTATAGCTAACGTCGGGGGTGTCGATAAATGTGGCTCCAGTAGTTTGATCAAAACTTTCATTTCTGAATTTGTTCTTTTTTTTCTCACTGAATAAATAATTGAATTTAATTTCTTATTTCTCTCTTGTACTATGAGTATATTTGGGGATATTTACAGAAAGCAGGAGTTTCCTCTTGTTAAAAAAAGGGGATATTTTTGAAGAACATGTGACTTTTTTTTCTTTGAACAAACATAGTTAATGATTCAGATCAGAGATCAACTGATGCAGGATGTTTGAAGGTTGGAACCATTACTGATTATTTTCACATCAGTCTAACATGCTGAAATGTTTTCTCCACTTGTTTAAACTTTTACTCTCCTCCTTTACTTACAGTCATCAGACGTTTTCCCGACTGAAGGTGGTGTTTACAGTTTGAATCTACTCAGCCCTAATAAATCCAATAAATTACCAGAGGGAACATGTAAAAATATGGTCAGTAATTACAAGGGTTTGGTTGCATTGAGGTCAATAAAAATTAAAAGATAAATACAAATATTCTCTTTTTTTAAAGGTTCTTTTTTTTCTTTTTCTAAATATGCCAACATACTATTCTCTAAGAAATAAACTTCATAGTTAAACAAAAGTTATTTGAATCCTAACAGGGGGATGAATAACTTTTAGTATTTTTTGAATAATTGACTTCGTTATAATTTTTCCAAACCAAATAAAAATCAATAAAAAGATTGCCTTCCAAGAACGTGAATGCCATATTTTTATTTGTAGGTTTTGGAAAAGTCTGGTTACCTTTTTGTAGCCTGTGAGTTTTCAGCTTTTAACTTTTAATTTCTATCCTCATATATATTATTGTCATTAGCTACCATTGAAATAGTTTTAGTCCTTTTAATGTCTCTTCATATTCATTATCCTTTATTGTAGAAACAGAAGCTAGATGACCAAAGCTACAGTCTAAACAACATTAAGTAAGAATCCAAATGAAATTTAAAGGACATGCCAAGGGTCTGATTTGAATAATTCATTGATGGTGTATCCCCACCTGCTTCTGCCTCTGAGCCAGTGTCTGAATTTGTGTGACGGAGGGGCTGAATAGTGATGTGTGACACACTCCCGATGAAAAATAACAGGGGCCTTTAGATCCTCACAACAGCTGATGAAGAATCACTGACTTTTATTGGTGCCGAATAAAAGGATGGGATGAAAGAGTCAAAGGCTGAGGGAGAGAAAGAGGGATTCAGAGGGAGGGACGAAGGAGTGCAAAACAAGGCCCCATCCATCACATGAGTTGAGAAGACACATTCCTGCGCCCAAAGCAAGAGGATACATTCACTCAAAGTCACAAAAGAGGGGGAATCTGAGAGAAGCTGGGAGGGGCGTCCATCAATGCACAACCTCTCCCTGGAGCTGTCTGTGAGCACAAACTCACTGTGTTTTTAAGACCAATTCAAGTCCCTCTATAGGCATGACAAATGTACATTTTGCTACCGATGAATATATTGATAATCAAAACAACTGAAGGAAAAAAACCAAATCAAGGCATAGCAACGGTCCAAAGTGCCTCCCTCCCTCTGTCACTCCTCTCTGTGGCCGTCAGTAATCTGAGCTGAGAAAAGTTGAGGCTGGGGTCTGCTGCACATCTCTGCCTGGCAGAGTTAGTGGGGATTTGAGGGTGGAGGGAGCAGGTGATGGCTTTCTGGAGTGCACTCATTTACACTCCTCCCTTTCTCTGTCTGAGCACCGTGAAGAGGTGGGAGAGATGAGGGGCCACCTCCTCTCGCTCCTATGAGCTGCACCTGCCAGGGGGTAGGATCAATTGTGAACTCTGACCTTGTACCTTCCACAATGCCCAATTAGAACACGTAGCATGTAATATATACACCGTACATCAAGAGTGAGTAAAATATGTCCTCTCTGTAGAGCAGCAAAGCTTCATGATGACACGTTGTCCCTCTACAACCACTAAATCCTGCGTATTTAAACTGATGTCATGTGCTACATCAGGTATGCATGGCTTTAAATTCGGAGTAACATCAAATGCGGTTTTTAAAGGTTTTAAAAAAAGAAATATTGCTTTTGTATTCAGGTGCCTTTGCTGTAATAATAGTGAATAAATCTAATGCAACCAGTAGCTTTCAAAACTTCTCCAATTGTGTGAGATTAAAGTTTGGTCTCAATCAGTTTGGGGATTTTTCATACATACATAATTTTACAAACTGCAATATGAGACCAGGACCCGTTTAGGAAACCCATGAAGGGAAACATAATGTAGAGACGACTGAAAACGAATAGGCCAAGCCCTAAACGCCTCACATGTTTGTTTAGTCCATCATCCAGTCATTAATGAATGAATAGAGAAGCTAAGAGTCCCATGGTGACTCTGGACTAGTGGCAGAGATCCACAACTCAGGGAACTCTCAGGGTACTCTACAAACCTTTTAAAACGTAAGAAGGAAGCAGCTAAAGAGAAGGCCAAAGAAGTTTCTGTTAAACTTAAGCACAATCCGTGACGATGACTAAAACTGGTAGCTGGTTCCACAGGAAAGGAGCCTGATAGCTGAAAGATCTGCCTCCCATTCTACTTTAGAAATTCTAGGAACCACTAGTAAACCGAAGTTCTCTGTTAGGAACATAAGGAACAATAGGGCTGCGCTGTAGAGCAGTGGGTAGTGTGTTCTGGGTTCAATTCCTGGTTACCCCCAATGCTGCCAAAGGATAATTTCATCATATTTCAGGGAATGATAGTGGCTTTGTTCCTTAAATGAATCAAACTCATTCAAAAAGAAACCCATGAAGTCATTACAGCTGAAGACTGGGTCAATGGACAGCTCAACAGAGCCTTGGTTCTGTGAGTTTGGTAAATGTATTAAAATAGATTTTAGCATTATTCTTATCACCCTCTATTAATGAAAAAAATAATGAATAAAATGTGCTGCTCTTGTTTTACAAAGTGTCATGTTGTACCAAAGTTACAACTCTTTCCTATTTTGACTCTTTCCTGATTAAGTAGGATTTCTCTAGATGTGCAAAGTGCTATTTTCTTTCTGCTTCAAAGGGTTATGCTCTACTCTTAATTAAACCACGGAGCCAGCTTCCTATGAATACATTTCTTCTTCTTCTTCTGGATGACTGCACTTTCTACAGCAGTGAAGAAGTAACCCCATCAACAAAATCATCAATTTCTAAACGGGAATAACTTAAGTTGATGCTCTCTGCGTTATTTTCCTGTGATACAGTGAAGATGAAAAAGAGAACAGATCCTTTAAAATTTGCCCGTGTATTATTTGATGATGATCTGCTAAACCGAAAACTTCTTTCAGAGAAGGAGAACTCAGTTCAATTACATTTAAAGCTACTAAAAGTGGTTAGATAGGACAAGGTTGTGAAGAATAGCAGTTATTACCATCTGTCAGCACAAGGTCCAAAGTATGAATGTAAAAATCTGTGGGTCTGTGCATATTTTGAACGAAACCAATAAAAGCTAGCATTAAAGACTGTATTTAAGCTATCAACTTTAATGTTAGAATGAATTTTAAAATTCATGTCTTGTTTTTAACTCTTGTTTTTCACCATTTGGACAAAGAACAAGCAATTCTTTTCTGGCAAACCCGTAGCCTTTCCCAGAACCTCGTCTGAGGGAATCCCTCTGGCACGAAAGATACTAATTTACCTTTTTGTCCCAGGAAAAACCTTCTACTATTGATAAGATTCATATTTCTCATTATCTTTATACTTTACGAACTCTCCTTCAGGACATCAAGGAGCTTCTGTTGTTTAACGGCCTCACT
>JAUZNJ010114686.1:0-19706 GCA_034780135.1 Jordanella pulchra | reverse complement strand
TTTTAACTAATCTGACTGTGTGATTTGAATGAATTGTCTTTGTGAAGTGCCTTGAGATGACGTGTGTTGTGATTTGGTGCTATATAAATAAACTGAATTTAATTAAATTGAATGATAAAAATTACAAAAACTATAGTTACAGTATGCAGAATAGGTTAAGCGACAGTATACTGTTTACTGTATTATCACTCAAAACCCAAGTGACACAACAGATGGAAAATAACTTAACCAGGAAGCCTCAAGTACAAAAAGGAAGAAAGTTTGTTTGTCAAACTTTGTTTGTTTAAAAGAAGCTTGTCTTCATTAAGTGGAGTTTCTCACAATGGATGGGGCAGTCAGAAATTGTACTCCTGTGAGAATAGTGATATTTTTATTCAAGTTAAAGAAAACAATATAGTGTTGTAAAACTACTGAAAGTGATTTACAAAAAGTTACTCAATTAGATGTAATTGAGTAAATGTAACTAAGGGGTACCTCCCTTCTTAAATGCAGAAAAAATTGTGCTTCCCAACAGGAGTGGATGTCACCTCTGGTAGACTTAAGGAATCTTAAAGTGGAAAAGGAGAACAAAAACAATTAGGTAGTGGTTACTGGTTTGAATTAATCAAATTCAGAGGATTGACTGAATGTGTGCAATATTATTAAACAACAATTAAAGTTACCATTACAAGTGTGGTGTACAGTGTTTTATTTTTTAACATAAAATTCAAACTGTAAACTCTAGTTTACTTGCTGGCCTTTATTCATTCAGCTCTTTACAGAGTTGGTCCAACAAATCATTTACTGCATTGTTTTATGTATATTCCCTGGTAAACAGCCACAAATGCAGTATGTATTTCTATTATTAACATTGTTTTTTTTAAATAATATTTTCTTCTTCTAGATATTACTAGAATTTGTACTGGTAATAGTTATTTGCAGTATCGTTTATCTAAAAAATATTCCCTGATTTGGTTCTAAATTTATTTAACATTCATTCATGTCTAAAGAATAATGTGTTGTATTACATAACATTTGTGTTTATCAATAACCAAAAATGTTAAAAGTCCTCATTTTGGTTGAAGTTTAGAAATGACGCTATACTTTATTCATTTCAATACACGGAGAACACAAATGGTCTATTTTCCAAAAAGCTCCATAAAGTGCGGCACTGGCTCCATCCTATCATATTTTGCCTTTTCCGCCCTCTTCGTTTTTGTGGCCAATCAGATCATGTAAAATATTTAGATCCCGCCCTAAAAATATGACGCTGACGCGGGCTTCCTGTGGCGTCTGGGCGCTGCTTGGTCCTGTTGAGCGGAGCTTAGTTTGTTTGAAACGTCTTATTTTTGCCAATAACGACAAACATGTGTTTTCAAAGCAGAGCAGCCGGAACTTAACTTCACTTTTCTGCTAATCTGTACCGTTTTGAAAGACAAAACTCGAGCAGGAGGAAGATAATCTGCATCTCGGCCCGTTTCTGGTGAGCGAATCCAAGTTTTCGGACAAACTAACGTCTGCATTCTGAAGTCTTTGATTTAGGTAAAATACGTTAGAAACTACATAACACAGAGCTGTAGCTGTGGTGGCGATTACTGGTGTTTGTAAGTTACTGTCTGATACTTTTATGTTTCAACAAATAAGTTTAGGAACTTCAGCTGTTGTATTGGTGAGGGTGAATGCTCTTGTTTTTAGCAGTTAGCTAAGCAAACTATACCATTATTATATGAGGGTAAATGTGAGTTTGTCAAAAATAGACTCTATTCTAATAACTGCGGTTCTGGGAAACCCCTTAAATCTCGTTTTCACGGTAAGAACAGATTAACCTCTAATTTCTTAACGTAAACATAACGGATGGTCTGAAATTAAATGTCTTCAGATTAGTTAATATGGCGGAAAGTTTCTACAAGCTGGAGGATGAAGCGTTCCCCAGCTTCCTGGGCAGGTCTCTGGACCACAGCAGCGGCCGCTCCACTCTGGGGAATGTTACCCTGGGTTCTGGTCCGGGTCTGCCCGTGGCTGCCTCCACGGTGGCTAAAATTAGACCCAGCTCCGACAGCAGGTGGGGAAAGATGGAGCCTCCTCCACATTTTCACCATGACTTATTGGACATCTCATATTCTGTATGACACATGAAATGCATGTTTGCCCTACATGCCTGCTTTGTGAAAGCATTGCTCTGTGATCGTTCCCCAGAGATCATGTGGAGGCTTCATATCTGGAGGGCAGAGAACAGCATCTAGGGAGGTCACAGTCATCTGTTGGAGAACATCCACAGTTTTCCCTCGGCTTCAAAGATCCCTTGTAAGTATTACATGGTTAAGAAGCAGATTTTTGTTCTGATTCTGATAATAAAGTAATCCAAATCCATAAGGTTATAAGGTCACATGATTAATGATGCACAGCTGTGTTTTATCATGACTGTGAAGCTCCAGTTTCAT
This sequence comes from Jordanella pulchra, assembly GCA_034780135.1. Taxonomy (NCBI): domain Eukaryota; kingdom Metazoa; phylum Chordata; class Actinopteri; order Cyprinodontiformes; family Cyprinodontidae; genus Jordanella; species Jordanella pulchra. Next base: position 17,286 of record JAUZNJ010114686.1, on the reverse strand, counting down.
TCTGGGTTCTTGTTCTTCATTGGCTGTTGTTCTACACGGTGATCAGCCTTGAAACTAAATGTCATTAAATAAGAGAATGGAAGTTAAAACTGTCAAAGTGAGAAAAGTTTCCGACAGCTGGTGTTTTACTTGTAGCCATCATGAATGTGTTGGTCAGGTATGGTTGACTTTGTTGCAGTGTGACTTAAGTCGAGTGCCTCTGGGGTTTGAAAATGGCATTTTACTAAACTGCGATTATATTAGAAATGCAGTTAATTGCTGAGTTCCAGCTCAGGCTGTAGAGGACAACAAGCCCCAAAAGTGAGGAGAATGTGATCTGGAAAATACAGTTTCTGCAATTCATCAGACTCAATCTGGAAATACAGAAATAGAAATTGTGTATATATATTTATATATATATATATATATATATAGTCTTAATAGAATAAATTCTAAAATCTTTTAAAAAAAGAATGAAAAAAAAACTGTTAAAATTATATATATTTATAAAAGAAATCTCAGAAAACAGCAAAAGGTTTTTAAAAACTTTTCTCTAAAGTTCCTCCATTTTATTTTCTGTGTTGCTTTTTTCCCCCTTAATTTCAATTTCCAAAACATGTTACATGACTCATAATTCCAACTTTGGGAGAGTTGCAATAAAAATTTCCCTGGAGTTTTAAGATTCTGAGTTTAAAGTATAAATAGAAGGCACCATTGAACCTGCATCCCTTCTGGTGTCATCAGGAATTAGTTTATGCCATAAAGATCCTGGTAAGAATTGGTCATTTATTGATAACAGCTGACTTAATTTAAGCTATAAGATAACTTTACAGAGGCTGTAATGTAAATGAACTTCAACGATGTGAGATTGATGTATTTGGGAGATGATGATCACAGTATCCTGACCCTTTATCAGCCAACAGGAAGACGAAGATGATGGATAAAAAACGATTCTAATGAGTCGTAAATCAGGTCAGTGAGGCTTTAAAAAAACACTGGATTTATTAAATTACCGATTGCAATAACTGATCATTGCAAACCTTTGCAGCCGGTTGTGCAACATAAATCCTCAGTCCAGATTTAAGCATTGACCATACATTATAATGATAACAAAGACGTGCAGATAATGTTAGTAGCTTCCTTCCTACAGGTGGTTCTATAGATCACTGCTCTGAGGTCAGCAAACTTGATTAATCACTGGTCTACAAGCCTGCTGGATAAACTGACGGCTTGCAGGTGGAGTTTAGCCTTGAAGACGACAGACAGTTCAACTTTTTTTGATTTAGAACCAAAAACCTGCCGTTTCATAGTATATTTTATTGTTTCTATGGATGCTAGTTTTTTTGTGAGTGCTATGAATTAGTTTCTGTATTACATGTACATTTACATCGGCTAATTTGCACTACTGGCTGTGTTTTTTGTTTTCTAAGTGCCTCCTTTAGTCTTAAAGAAGATTTTTTTTTTTTTACATGGTTCAGGTGCAACGTTTGCATCTCAAAGGTGCAGGATTTGATTTGAGATCTGTGTCCATTTAAGCCTCATGTTTTGTCTAAGAAGAACTCTTCGTTATCAGGTCGTGACGTAGAACATGTGTTTCTCCTGTGAGAAGATGGAGCTTCAAACATGACATGGAGAAAGTGATCATTTCCTTGCTGCTGAAAGGGACACATTATGATCCAATTTCCTGGGTGCAGCTATTGCTGATATTGTTTTAAGCAATGGAAAGTTATTTTGGCTCTGATCACTAAAGATGGTTTTGCTTGGAGTATGATTGTTTTCTTTTTTCTCTTTATATCACAGGGATAATGCAGACGACTTCCTTGCAACGCACCGTCTGTCAGACATGCTTGTTAAGATCGACCTGGATAATGATACACCCAGAACCCATGAGTCTAAGGTCGGCCATGAGTCTAAGGTCGGCCATGAGTCTAAGGTCGGCCATGAGTCTAAGGTCGGCCATGAGTCTAAGGTCGGCCATCCTGCCACTCAGATGGGTTCAGAGCTGGGAACAGGTTAGTCCCACGGTCTCCATAGAGACGATATCCTCAGCCAAGCTCAGTGCCGCCATCTGACCCTTTCCTCTTATGTTTTATATCCATTTCATCTGATGTCAGTTGGCTTTTGATCTATTTTTTTTAGTCAATCGTTTGTTTGTTTTTTAGCAATGTAACTTTTTGATAGTAGTTATTACTTAAAATGAAAATCTTTCTGCCCCATGAATAGATCTGTGTTTTGTTTCATAGATGTTTCAACAGGCCGTCTGACATTTACACAGTTGGAGCAGAAGAACAACAAACAGGTCTGGGACTGATCCACCACATGTTTGACTGCTGACCTCAGCTTCGCTATAAAACTTTAATAAGGACTCCACTATTTTGTGAAATTGAAACCATATTCTGCCCTTTTGTTGCATAATTGTAGCAGGCAAAGAAAACTCCCCGTTAATGAAAATTTGAAGAAAAAAATAAATCCAATCCAGAAATAAAGCTTTGAAAAACTTTTTCATTAAAAATTGATCTTTTTCAGATTTTGTTATTTCTAGTTTGCTTTTTTTTATGTTTTTCTTTTTTAGACTTTTTCAAATTTATGTTTTAATTTCTAACACATTTTTGTTTGGACTTTTTTTTTTTTCTTCCAAATTTCACTTCAAATTGAATTTAATAAAAACTCTCGCTCTTTATTCACAAACTTAAAAGTGACATTGCTTATTAATGGACGTGTGCATCTAAATATGCCAGATTCTAGCCTACAGCTAATTTCCATCTGTAGTCCCTTTAGCATCCATGCGGACCAATAGAAACGTGTCCTGTACTCCAGAAACAACCATGGAGATGGAAGAGTTTTGATACCAGAAGACCAAGAAAGTTTGGTTGCTACGGCGTCCAGTATTTTGGCTAAAGTGCTTGGCAACCCGTTTGAAATACAGGCCGATCAGTGACAGAGCCGATACTTTTGGTTGTTATTTCACAAGATATTGAAGCATTATAAAAACTCTGTGATTGAAAGGCTGTACTCTGTGCTACAGTCCTGTTAGCTGCAGAAAAATACTGCTTTCTTTTTTAAATCTAAAGGCTGTTTTAATCGTATTCATTTGACTCGTATGTAACATTTATGTTATTAAAGACAAGTAGAGCAACCTAAAAATCATTTTCTACCAACATGATGTGTGTGACTGCCTAAAGGGAGATGTTTACTGTCTTACTCTTGTTAATGTGACTTAAGTCCACTTCCTCTGGGGTTTGAAAATGGCGTTTTATTAAACTGCGATTATATTGGAAATGCAGTTAATTGTTGCTGTGGAGGACGAGAATGTGATCTGGAAAATGCAGTTTGAAAACTATGCAGTTCATCAAACTCTGGAAATATAGAAATAAAAAAATGCATATCGATATCAAATATTTTTTAAATGATAAAATCTGAAAAATAAGAAATTGAAAAACATGAAATTATATAACTTTAACAATAAATCTCAGAAAACTTTTCTTTAAAAAGGTTTTTATTTCTGGATTGCCTTTTTATTTCTAAATTTTAATTTAGAAAATGTTTTCTCGCTACAATAATAAAACAAAGTTCCTCCATATGAATCTGGTCAGGGAGCTTGTTGTAATTTAGTCGTCTTATTTATTTTCTGAACTAATTTTCCCGTTGAGGAAAGCTGAGAGTTGATGTAAATTAAAGGTGTAACTTCTGATGCTCTCAGGCTGCAGCTGCTGCATCTGAGGAGGATCGTCTGCAGACAAACGCTGAAAGTGACGCCTTCAGTGGAAGCAATTCCAGCTTCCTGACCAATGAGAAGCTCATGTCTGTGGATAACATGAACAGTGATGTCACAGGTACCTTCTAGCATCTTTTCTTTAGACGTCTGACGATTTGAATCATTTTAAAAATATGGAGAAGCGTTGCAGAAAAGGAGATCTGAGATTCTTTGCTTTTCTTATTGAACTGATCCCCCCCCCCCCCATTTCCGAAGAGCTCAAATCTTGTGTTTTGTTGATTTGAAAATAAAGTTCAAATTTTAAGAAATTCCTTAATTGTTTCTAATTCTTATTGGATGCGGCAGAAGAAGCCCAGGGGTTAAGTGTGGTTTGTAGCTGTAGATGCTAGTGTTTCATGTACCTGTGCTTCCAGATGATGACATGGATTTGAACAACCTGCCTGACGATGAAATAGAGATGTATTTCAACCAACTGCTCCCTCCTGCAGCGCAGAGAGGCAGAGTGGAGGGGCAGGAGATCCCTGGGAAAGTAAGACTGGTGGATCGATACGTGCTGCTTGCTGTTCTTTGTTTTCCATGTAATCTTTGTTTGCACTGATGGAAAAGATTGAATTCAAACCTAAACCTGTGCAGGACGTCGGGGGGGCTGCAGACGATCCATCTGAGGCCAGTTCAGAAGAGGCACAGAAGCAGAGATACCAGTTCCTCCATCACTATGATCAGGTCAGCTTCTCTTTTCTTTACTGGTTTCAAATTAGACTGAATAGAATATTGTCACATTTGTTGTGTTTAAAAATAATATTTCATCCTGGAGAGCTGAAGAGTTTTCTCTTTTTGTAACAGACCGACTTCCGGAGGCCTGATGTGCGTCTTGCTGCTACAGGCATGGACTCATGTCCAGCCAGTGATGAGGACACGGAGGATGAGCTGGAGACGGCCAGGAGGAACAGTGGCGCCACCAGGACACGGCTGTTGCCAAGCACGTCTAGACAGCTGGTGAGACCATGGAATAGATTCCTTCTCATGTTGAATAAAACGGCTGAGCTGTGAAGAGATTTAAGGGTTATGATGGTGAGAATCAACAGTTTTTCAGCAGCCTGTCTTCTTTTCTCACAGGTTGGAGAAAGTAACCGTCCCAGTTTCAGGCCGGGTTTAGAAGGAGGCAGTTCGGATGACGAGGCTTCCTCTGGCGTTGGACCGTTGCTGCTTCCTGGAATTGGACACAGACGCTCTGCTGAAGGGCAGGTCATCAGCTCTCCTGTTGCAGGTCAAACATTCAGTTCTCAGATTTATCATGAAAAACAAGCTAACCTCTGTGCATTGACCCCAGTTGATGCTGTTTGTTTGTGTTAAAGGGGATGGAGGTGGAGGAGATGGGAGCAGCGGCAGCGAGGAGACTGGGAATAATGGTGGAGTTTCTAGCGTTCCAGTTCCAGTCACCCACCCCATGACCACGTATGATGCCATGCGCGGTCTGGGGATCGTTGGCAGCAGTCCTCTGAGTGAGGAAGACGACATGGACTTCAGTGCTCTTCCAGAACATGGGAGGAATAATCTTCCCAGGTTTTCAAAGGTTGGATATTCAGCTGTTAAACATAAACTTTCCTTTCTGATTATTAAATAAACAAAAATGCTGTTATTATTTCTAAAAGTGAAGGATTCTTTTAAACTCTGACGTTTTAATTGTGAACTTATTCAAAAAGTTTCATCTGATTAAAGTTTTGTTGGTCGGGAAAAATCACATGAAATAAGTTTGTGGTCCAAGCGTTTTATTTTACTTCCTGCTTTATCCTGTCTGTCTTTGTTTGTTTTCTCTTCTATTTTATGTCGGATTCATGTAAAGCTCTTTGAATTGTCAGTGTACTGAATTGTGCCACAGATCAATTGAGGAGAATTTACATCAAAATAAGAAGGCAAATATTATCACACACTTAATGGAAACAAAAAGGTTAACTTTGGAAGTAGCAAGTTTTGTTTTGTATTTGATAACTTTGTGAATATTTAGATTGTCGACGAACTGTTTGTTCTGCTGCCTCCTCCAGATTGGGGACCGTGTTGGACCTGTGGGAACAGGTGAGGCCAGCCCCTCTGCTGTGACATCAGGGGGACCTCAGAGGCTTCCTGTCACCTGGAGCGGCATGTCAGACAGACAGGAGCTCCCGGTGAGTCGACACGCTTTACTTCAGGTGATGTAAACATTCATCACAGCTTTAGAGCGGATTAACCAGACTGAACAGAACATTGAGACCCCAAAGGTTACCGGCTGAGTCGGCTTCACTACATTCAATACACTGGATGGTGGCTCTTTTTTTTTAAGGCCTTTTGCTGCGTTGAATGAAATAGAAACATATTAGAAATTCTCCCAATGATGACCTTTATGAGCGTCGCTGCTTTGGTGGGTTTGCAGCCTGCTGGGTCCCAGAATTCAGCTCCACATCAAACCGAGCCATGATTTACCGTTTATACAGCGGATCTGGGATTTCCTGCTGCCTGTTTGTTATTTGATGCGGTCGGAAACAAATCTTAGATAGAACAATATTTGCTGCACCATCAGAAGTATCTACTTGGCCTTAAAAAGATGCGCTTACATCATCTCTACCTGACAACAGAAGAATGAGCTACATCAAGGAGGGATTCTACAATATTCACTGTAACAGGAGTTGCTGACTACAGCTGTTGTCTTTATTTTTGATTGAGGATTCCCTCTGGGATATCGATGGGATAGAATTCTGGGAATAGCTGGATTCCTTAATCCTGGTTTATTCCAGCTGCTGTTTGTTGAGTCTGGCTTTATCTCTCATCCTGGGATTTCTGAATTCAGGCCTCTGGTTTCTTTGCCTTTCTGTTGAGCATCAGCTGGAAAACGTCTCTCTTTTCTCCCAGCTGTCTCCTCCGTTTCCAACCTTAGCTGACCGAGTTTGTCTTTAAACCAGTTTGTCATTGTAATAACCCCCCTGCTGTGCTGGTGTACAACCATCGTCAGAGGCTGATGTAGGACGTCTCAGCCTCTGGAAACATCCCAGTCAGTGCAGCTCAAACACACGGCCTCTTTACCACGGCTTTAGTTTCAGCCTGGATCACGATGTCATTAGAACAACAATGTTTATGCTCCAGCATCTTTAAAATCCAGCTCTTCATCTGTAGTATTTCTACTATCGATTCCTTGATGTGCACTTTGAATACTTTCTGTTTTGAAATGAAATGTTGTGTAGATGCTGAACACCGACCAGGACGCCGATGTAGATGAGCCTGATGGGGCCAGGCACTCGTTGGGCCCCAGAGGAGGCCCTTGTGGTAACGTCATGGCTTCCGACGCGTCAGACGGTGCCAGTGTGGATGAAAACCTTCTCTCCGCGTCTCTGGAAGCAAAGTATTTTTCCCAGAGTTTCCAGCAGGATCAGGAGGACTCAGATGACGGTTGGAACAACTGTCCAGACAACATGGAGCTGGAGTTCCAGCAAGGTGGAGTCAAAGTTTACCCACAGCTCAGTCCTGCTATTGATGCATTTATAATATCCACCTCGCTGGATCTGTAACTCCATACTTGGTAGAAATGGCCTTAAAATGGTGAAAGTGCTGCTTTTCTCCTCAGGTGCCAGTGGCAGTCAGAGTGTAGTTTACCAGAATGAGGAGGGAAAGTGGGTCACTGACCTGGCTTATTATTCCAACTTTGAGAAAGAGCTTGATGGAAAGAAATCTGAGCCTGGAGGCCAGCTGCAAAATGAGGACTTTGTAGCTGCCAGTATGTGCAGATATTTACTTTATTACAATCAAAACAACAGGAAGTGATGCACTGTTCAATACACTACACTGCTTGTTTGCAGGCGATGCTATGGAGAAAATAATCAAGGATCAAGAGGAGTTTGAGAAAGAGCATCAGTTCATGCAGGTAAACCTTGAAATCTCTTCCTGTTTATAGGATCCAAGATTTTCATCTTGATCTACCTGAAACCCTTGAGCTTTGGTGTTCAGCTCCTCCTGTGTTCTTCTGTTCACTCAGGAGGAGCAGATAGAACCAGCAGCAGCAAACACCACCTCCCAAAGCGACTTGTCATGGAGGATCCCCCCCAGCAGCCACATCCTGATGAGGGCCTCCCAGGTCTCCTCTGACATCAGGCAGGGAGATGAGAGCTACCTGCGTCTGTCTTTAGGACAGTTTTTTGGGCAGCGTTCTGAAGCCCTCGGCTGTCTGGGCAGAACCGACGGGGATGACGTCAAACGGGTCGGTAGACACTGCCCCTCAGAAAGAGAAGCAGAGAGTTGTTTGTTGTCTTGTAGCTTGATGGTTTATTAAGGCATAAAGGCTTGGGGTTGTATCAGGGCTGGACGATACGGTCGATTCGATATAATTTCGATATCGATGTAAAAACAAAAATGAATGATTTAGAAAGAAAGTTAAGAATCCCTTCAACAGATGACTATACAAACTTATGACAAATATTTTGCAATGTTTATAATAATCCTCCTGAATAAAATGTAATAAATATTAGCTTTGTGAAACAGAAACACATAAAACTGCATGAAAACTGGGAACATCGTGTATTTATAGGCTGTGATGAATATTGAAGTATCAGAAATGTGTGTAAAAGTCACCAGTAATGAATGAAACCATTTTGCAATAAATATTGATATTAATATTGTCCAGCTCTTGGTTGTCTGTAAATGTTTTCTTTTGATTAGTTTTTTGGTAACTGAACATTGTCTCTGTTCTTCCAGCCTTCCTTTGGTTACTTCATCACCTCTCCAGAGAAGCGGGAACCTTTTCCACTCCTCCAACCCTCAGAGTTCTCCTTTGCGGACAGTTCTTCTCACAATGTCACCATAGAGCTTGGTGAAGTAGATAAAACACTCCACCCAGGTGTGTTGGGAAATATCTAACAGCATAGTTGTCTTTTCAAATGTTACCAACTGCTTTATTTAATCGGTTCTGTGCCTGATTTGACGGGCTGATTTTCTCACAGCAGATGATTTGGACAGAACTCTCAATGCTTCAGGTGAAAGGTTGTCACCAAAAGGCAACACTGATCCAGAACCTTGTAAAACTGAGGTACACAAAACTCCCTGTCTGGAAATGAAAGCTTAGAACCTGCAGATTATTCAGATCTATTTGGGTTTATGATTTGTTTCAGGACCAAACGAGAGCTGCTGTCCCCAAAACTTCTCCAGGTTCAGGATCCAAGTCGAGTGACGCCGACCAAACCGGCGCTTCTCCAGACAACAACAACAGTCAGCTGATGCTCAGCATCAGCACCATTGCTTCAGCGATCGCCAACGCATCCATCAGCACCGACCCATCGCAGCTGGCTGCTATGATTGTGGATCTGTCCAAGAAAAATAAAGCCAGGAATCGTTCCCCGTCCACCGCCTCCCACAAACAGGGACCCAGCTCAACGCAGCATGTAAGAACAAAGATATTTCTTCTCGCATCTTTTTCATGCTTTGTGTTTCAGAACATCAAGCAAGTCTGGAACTTTGGATTCTCTGCTCTAAAACAGAGCAGAGGAAAGTAGGAGTTCATACTTGTGCCATTATTACCCATAATGCAACAGAGCCTTACAGTAACCATAACAGCTGAGATTGCAGCAGAACAATGTTTTGATGATTCCCTTTATGTCTGGCGTGAAGTGGACGCATCTTTAAAGTATTAACAACTGGCTGCTGGCGGAGCACAAACCTTCTTCCTACATCTACTACATCCTAAGTTATGATTGGTTCTGACCTGTTAGCTGACTGTTGGCTCCACCTTTAAAGTTTGGCTCTACCAGCTCCTCTCCCAACCGATACGCCGAGCAGACGGCTGCTGCTAGGTTTCCCTAAACCCTCCTCAGAGACGCAGCCTGAGCACCTCGCTCTTAGTTTCTTATGAAACAAACATTTACATTTGAACCAAAAGTACCAATCCATTCATATTTATTTAAACCTTGTTTTTAAGAACCTAGCTGGTGAAAAAAATACCTGTTAAAGATGGAGGCCTATCGAAGACAAAGATATGAGGACAGATCAAGCAGGATGTTGTTATAATAAACACAGGGAAGATCAAAATGTTTTTATCAAATTAATTTAAAATGTTCTTTAATGATTCCAAACAGATGCGTACAAATAAGTTTTACATTTAGGAGCTGATTAGAAATATAAATGATCTTTCAAATGGTCCAGTGGAAATGTGTTTGGGATGAAGGATCTGATTGGATACAAACAAGTTATTTTATATTTCAAATGTTTATCTTAAAATGATAATTTTTCTTTCTTTTTTTTTTTTTAAACAGATCCCCTCTGCTCCAGATCAAAGCTCCATCACAGACACACTGCAGAGGAGCCTCTATGTCGGAGAGATGAGCGCCTTTGACATGGAGAAATACCTGAAGAACACCAACGTGTCCAGCACCAGCGACTCGTCTGACGCGTGCACCACCTTCGACCTGAGCAGATGGGCTGATGGTCTGAGCAGCTCTCAGAGGAACCCACAGGCAGAACCGCCCACCAAACAGGACGACGGGACTCCAGAGATCCCTTCAACCCCCAGAACTGAGAAAGAGTGTCGAGGAAAGTTTCCAGTCGTGAACACGAGTTCCTCTGCTGTACTTTTCTCTAACGCAGCAGATGGTGATGAACCTAAAATGAGCTCCATTCCTCGTCCGTCTTTCAGCTCTGTCAGTCGGACTGTGGACTCGGGACAGTATTCCCCTCAACACACACCTGTTGAGGAAACAACAGCTTTTTCCTCACAGGTTTCTGATTCTACATCTAGAACCTCAACAAAAACTGGAGAGCTGGAAGAATTCAACCCCAAAACAGACATCAGGTCTTTAGAAACATCTAAGAATCTTAAAAATGTAACCAGAACGTCCCAAAGCTGGAGGAAGTCCCAGTCAGAGCTGCCTGTTCTCAAAGCTTCGAGCCAGAGGCTGAGAAATGCAGGACAGGAACGGCAGCACAGGCCCAGAGGTTCTCCAGAGAAGAACAAGCCAAGAACTTTACCTGCTGCACCTTTACTTCAAAGCTCAGAGAAGCAGATCTGTGGTCTGAATGATCCGGCTCCTGGTGAGTAACCCCCAGATGTTAACCTGGAAACACGTTTCATGAATCGTTATTCTGAGATTGAACCTTTTGTCTCAAAGACGCACAGAGAAGTTTTCCTGAACCGGGTGTGGAGGAGACTCAGAACTTCCGGCCGTCCACCTCCCCCCTCACCCACTCCTCTCCGAGTCAGACTTCCATCCCCACAGCTGACGGGTACGGCACCAGACGTGTGACCCGACTCCTCATCGGACCGATCCAGATGTTGAATGAAAAACACAGTTTATCTTCCAGGTTGTGTTCGCCCTCCACGTCCAGCGGCAGGCCGGCAGACAGACGTCCGGGTCATGACCTCTCGCCTGAGTCCACCTGCTCCAGCCCCAGTCTCAGCAGGCTCACATACGTCTCGATCAATGATGGAACTGTTGTACCCACACCTGAGCGCCAACAGGTTAGTGCAGGATGGTTTTCTATGCGAGCTTTGGGAGGGATCCCTGTTTTAAATGGTCTCCAGAGCTGCATTAAATCCCTTCTGTTTTCTACCTCCACCAAGGAGGTTATATGTTTTCAGTAGCGTTGGTTGGATTGTTTGTCTCTGAGCAACTTTACAGAAAAATTTAGCGACAGATATACTTGAAAATTTTACCAAAGGTGCGTCGTGGGCGAAGGACCAATCCATTTACTTCTGGTGATGATCTGGGTCCGGTGTGATGGTGGAGGTCACAGTATGTCGCGGGATGAGCTGCTTGGCGGGGGTCTGCGCTCTCAGAGTGCTTTTCTAGTTACTAATGTTTTTTTTTCGAATCGTCACATTATTATTCTAATCATTTTCATTAACCTGAAATGTGTCACTTTAAAATTTGACTGAAATCTTTTACCAAATCAACAGTTAGAAAATTTGATGACGGTTATTTTACTTTTACAAATAAATTTCTGTCTGTAAATTATTTAAAAATATTTGAAGTCCTTTTTAATTTGGAACATAAAACCTTTATTAGCAAGACACAGAATATCTGTCCCATTGAATGCTGAAGGGTTTGTAGGCGTGTGCGGCTCTGCTGGCTGTCTTCTGACTAAGTGGTCCTCAAACGTTACACATCCAGTCCATCATGTGCTCAGCAGCTCTCCACATTTATTACAATCCCAGAGTATTACTCTGCCCGAAACACTGGAATAAGTTTCATCCTTCTTTGGAGGACATCAGTGTTTCCGCCTGCTTTTTGGCCATGAATGATCTATTGTTTGCCTGTGGAGAGAAGAGCGCGTCCAGTTATGCCAGGTAAAGGCAGACACAGCAGTTAGCTTTAAACAAAATACCTCAGGCTTCTACATGTTGCTCAAATGAGCAAATCAATGTTTAGTTCAAGATTCCATTTTATTTGGTAAATGCAAGAAAACCTCCAGCCCCAAGTCTTTTGAAAAGTTAAGGTTAATAAAGTAGTCCACCCCCACAGCTGCCATTTTTTAATCGTTTAGCTTTTTATTGTCATTTTCCACCTCTACTTAACAATCTACATTCAACATTTAGAACAATCAAATAAGATGGAACAGAAAATCCTTTGTTTAGAAGATGTTGTTCATCAGGTCCTTTTGTTTATCAAGTTTGTCGGGTTCAATTTTTATTCAATTCAGAAATACTTTATTTATCCCAAAGGGAAATGAAAAGTTGTAGTAACTCGTAGAGTTTTTGTTTTTAACCACTTGCTGTAGGTGTTGATGCTGTAGACAGGAAGGATGTCCTGATCTGGAGAAGCCTCTTAATGAAGACACTCTGTTGTCGGATTTGTCAATTTCTCTATTGTGTAGATTTCTTCTATTATCCCCGTTCTTTGTTGGTCTTTGTTCTTTGTTGGTCTTTGTTCTTTGTTGGTCTTTACACATCAGGTTTATCATTTGCTGGTAATAACTTTCCTAATAGCAATTAATATTATCTTGATCAGATACTGGTACCTTTCTCTAACCTGTTATGTGATATTATTAAAACAACAAAAGCCCCCCCCATATGTCAGGCATTTACTTGATTTTACGTCTGAATAAAAATTGGTGTCAGTACGACTCCCTCTAGTGGATCTCTGGTGCGTTTTCTGCATATCTCTCCATTCCTTATGTCTAGTTTTCACTTTAAGCTCTGATTCCCATTGTTCCTGTTTATACTTCGGTAAGTGCTAACTAGCCTTTCTTTTAAAATGTAAACAATTAGTAGAAACAAACTTCTCTCTTGTCTATTATCACAATGTTTCCTGATAAAATAGTATTTCATTTATTGTTCACAGAGGGAATCTACTATGGGACTGAGCACCACCATCATCAGATTCAGTCCTACTCCACCACTGGAACCGGATCTCCAAACCAACTTGAACTCTATGGGCCTTTCTAAAAGTCTGGATAATGTGCAGCCTCAGCACTCTAAAAGCCTGGACCCTCTACCAGCCCCCCAGGGTAAAAGCCCTGAGGTCCCACGCAGCGGTTCGGCTCTGAGCTGCACCCGCAGCCAGAGTGAATGTGCCTACCCTCCTCCTGGGGACGTTTTACTTGGATTCACAGGCGACAGGAACCTTTCAGAGTCCAGAACAGCAAAGCTGACTAAAGTAGACTCTGGTTATAGCAGCAATCTGAACATCCAGCAAACTGGCAGCTCTGCAGCTCCTCCAGCGTCCCAGCAGCGGGGAGCGGCCCCCTCTGTGACATCAGCACTGTACCCTGGCGGCCTCGGCATGCCGCCTCCTTATACTCTAGAGAGGCTTCAGTTCGTCCAGATCCCAAGTTTTAAGCCCCAGTTTCCAGGGATGGTGGATCTTCCCCACAAAGGAGATATTCAGTCCCTCTTGAGCGGACGCTCTCTTGTTGGCCCCCAGTTACCTCTGCAGTGTTTGGGATCTGAACCTCAGTCTCATTCTGGAGCTTTTAATATGGGAGCACCAGGAAACAGCCTTTACAGTGTTTCCTCTACAGGCATGTCTTCCCTTTGACTAAATACCCAAAATCCAGATCTACAAATCTCTTCTTCATATTTTAGACATGCAAGACACAGACATGCAATAATCCACACAGCTACAACAACGCCAACTGACCTGTCTCTCCGCTTTAGGTCCTCTTGGCGTTCCAAGATCTGCTGGATCTCATCACCTCCCCATCTCACATCCGAGTCAGCATGAAATGGGAATAATGGGGAAACCGTATCGTCATTATGGTGGAGAGTCTATGTTGAGTGGTCTGGAGGAACTGAGAGGTATGAGTAGACATGGTGGCCATGAGAGAGTTTATGTTAATCGGCCTGAAATCTGCTGCTACTGAAGAAATGTTTAGATATCATGTGATGCCGAGACATTCGCTTTTGGGCCTCAGATTTCTCGTTCCGGCTGTTGTTCCTCAGGCCAAGTCATGGTACCCGAGGAGCTTCGGTTTCCTCATGCCTGCTGCGTCGGCATCGCCTCTCAGACGTCCCTCAGTCTCTTCAATCCGTCGGAAAGATGGCAGCAAGTCTCCATCAGTGTGTCCAGTCTGGCCATAGATGGGGAGAAGGTTGGTGTGTTGTTGTGTGAAAGAGTGTTCAAGCCTCATGGTTCTACACACTGTCCAGGACAGGGAGGGGCTCCTGCTTGGAGAGCCGAATTCATGAGGATTAGTCAAGAATACATGGATCAAGCCAAGGAATCACATTAATATATAGAGTTAAAGGTTCAAAAAAGTTGATTTTGTGTAAAGGCCCCTGACTAACAGGGATGTCCTGATCGGATATTATTGGATATCGCTCAGATATTACCCAAAAAAACTAATACCGGATACCATCGGCCGGCATCTAGGATCTCTGATATTTCCATGCTAACAGAAACACTCTGCTGTTTCTCTGTTACACTCTATAACTCGTACTCGTCGTCTTCCGCTTTATCCGGGACCGGGTCGCGGGGGCAGCAGTCTCAGCAGAGACTCCCAGACTTCCCTCTCCACAGACACCTCAGCTGACTCCTCTCGATGTGAAGGAGAAGCGGCTCTACTCCGAGCCTCTCCAGAATGACGGAGCTCCTCACCTTATCTCTAAGGGAGAGCCCACCACCCTGCAGAGAAAGCTCATTTCAGCCGCTTGTATCCAGGATCTCGTTCTTTCGGTCATCATCCAGATTTCATGACCATAGGTGAAGGTAGGAACGTAGACCAACCGGTAGATTGAGAGCTTTGCCTTTTCACTCAGCTCTCTCTTCGCCACGACAGACCGGTGCAGCGACTGCATTATGGCAGCAGCCGCACCGATCCGTCTGTCGATCTCCTGCTCCATTCTCACCTCACTCATGAACAGGATCCCAAGATACTTCAACTCCTCCACTTGAGGCAGGAACTCTCCTCCAACCTGAAGGGGACAAGCCACCTTTTTCTAGTCGAGAACCATGACCTCTCTATAACTCATTGGTTCATTTTACATGGGTCAGTTGTTTTCATACCTTTTGTTGTTGACTTTTGTTCCCCGTTTTAGTAACATTACTTGATCAAGCCTATTTCTAACACTCTACATTATAAAATAATGAATAAAAGCGAGTCTGGTTCATGCTAATAGCTCATTGGGTCAAATTCTCAAAGCTGCGCTTGGTATAGGAAATGAAAAAGTTGTATCGGTACATCCCCATTTAATATCCGAGGGATCAAATTGGTTTATCTGTGTAAAAGTCTGTCTTCAACTGACTGATGTGTGAAGAACCACTGAAAGTTTGTGTCCATCCAATTATGTCTTTGTTTCGTTCTGTTTTCTTCCCTGTAGGTGGAAAGATTACCTTATCATTGGCTAATGGTGAAGAACAAGACCATTATTGGCCCTAAAACTACAGAGGAGCAGAAAGTGTTGTTTGTCCCTCCGCAGCCTGGGGTCTACCAGTGTGTCCTCAGTGTTTGCTCCTGGCCTGCCTCGGCTGAGCCGGAGCTGGCTACCAGAGCAGACATCTTTGCCAAAAGGGTGATGCTTGTTGCAGTGGCAGAGAACCCGGCACTAGAGGTGAGACAGAGCTCAGACTGGAAGGTAATGGTGGATTTTTTTCGTTAAGTCAAGATCCTAAAATAATCCCTTTTGGATTGATAGATTGAAGTTGGTAAATCTGGCTGTTTGGATTTTGGAGACCTACCAGGAGGCAGTGCTAAATCTCTCCCTCTGAGACTGCTCAACAGAACCCATGCTACAGTACCCGTCCGCCTGGTGATCAGTGCTGTGAGTTCTGACTAATCCATGACTAGCATTGTTTAAATAAAAAAGTTCAACACGTCTCATTTCTCCCCTAATTCTCCCTGCAGAATGCCACAGCATGGCGATGCTTTACCTTCTCCAAGGACCCAGCTGAGCCTCCGCAGCATCCTGGACACCTGGCCTCGGTGGGCTCCCCCTCGGTGATGAATCATGTGATGCATGCCAGCTTCAGAGAGGTTGGTATTGTCTAAACTTTAAAGGGCAGCATCCATTATAGAAGTGATGTCTGAACTGTTTGGTTTCTGATATTATTGGATGGGTTAGAGTCCAGGTTCACAATATCTTCCAGACCACTAAGCTTAGCCTGACATGCTGTATTAAACTTTTTCTCTCAGAAACCAGAAAGCTTCATGGTCTGGGTCCATTTCAAGGCTCCTCAGAAGTTCTTAACCTCTTCAGGTGATTTAGATCATTGGAAGTCATCAGGCTTGAATGAATGTACCTTCTGTATATAAAATTATTGAAATATGCTGCTGTAGTAGCTTCTGTATGGTTGATCTTTTTCAGGAGATCTTGGTCCAGCTGATGAGTACAATGCTCGGGTGGACATTGAGGTGGACTCTCCAGGTCCTAGTCGTGTTATTAGAAGTATTCCCCTGAAGGCCAAGTGTGGAACAGCTAGAGTCCATGCCCCTAAAGACCTGCAGGTAGCTCCACTATCCTTTACTTCTGTTATTGAGCTTTATTCAAACATAAGGAGCAGATTCGTGAGGGTGTTTCTAATGTTGTAGAAAACCGAAAAATAGAAACACCTGCAGTCATCATTTCACTGCACAAAAATGGCCTAACAGGAAAGAGAATCACAGCTAGAAAGATGCACCTCGGTCAACAATCTATGGCATCATCAAGAGCTTCAAGGAGAGAGGTTCCATTGTTGCCAAAAAGGCTCCAGGGCACCAAGAAAGACCAGCAAGAGCCAGGACCGTCACTAAAAGTGTGTCAGCTGTGGGATCGGGCTACCAGCAGTGCAGAGCTTGCTCAGGAATGGCAGCAGGCAGCTGTGAGTGAATCTGCACACACTGTGAGGCGGAGACTCTTGGAACAAGGCCTGGTCTCAAGGAGGGCAGCAAAGAAGCCACTTCTCTCCAGTAAAAACATCAGGGATAGACTGATATTCTGCAAAAGGTCCAGGGAGTGGACTGCTGAGGACTGGGGTAAAGTCATTTTCTCTGATCAATCCCCTTTCCGATTGTTTGGGACATCTGGAAAACAGTTTGTTCAGAGAAGACGAGGTGAGCACCACCACCAGTCTTGTCTCATGCCAACCGTAACATCCTGAAACCATTCATGTGTGGGGTTGCTTCTCAGCCAAGGGAGTCGGCTCTCTCACAGTCTGACCTAAAAACAG
>JAUZNJ010114685.1:0-45889 GCA_034780135.1 Jordanella pulchra | reverse complement strand
AGTTTGCCACAGAATGCAGTTCAGGGATTTAGGTCAGTTGTGAAGAGGGAAATAACTGGCTCAACCTAGATTTGCAGCATGAAACAAGAAGCTCAAAGAGCTCACAGCAGCAATGTATTAAATACCATTAGCTGTATAGAAACAATGTCATTATGGTGGCTGTGACATTTAGCCACAGCCAGACTAAAAAAGTGTACATAGATTTTATTACTACTTTTATACTGCACTTCCAATTTTTTAATTTCTTAATTAAAATGAAAGAATTTAATGTGACACCTGAAGATACATATTCCAGATTATTTAAAGAGAAGAGGAGGAAAAAAGCTGAGAAATTAAAGCTAAGAACCAAACCAAATAAGCAATTATTACAGCTCATTTAAATATTGTGAATCAGACAAAATTTGAAAGATAGGCAGGATTTAAATGAGTTGCAGTATTTGATTATTTGAAACAAACCGAAAATAACCAAGTAATGCAGCTCATTCAAATACTGAAAATCAGACAAAGCATATGAATTATATGGAATTTCTTATCTTGCCTGCAATACGTTCCAAAAAAGGTAATTTCACGAGAGCCTTTAAAATCCTCCTGATATAGATCTTGTATCTAGTTACCCATACTTTGTTTGTGTTACCTTAAATACAAGTCATTTGAGGTTTTTCATTCTGGCAAACAAAATAGCTTTGGAGTAACAGCTATTTTTCTTTAAGCTAACATGTTTAAAATGTAAAGAAAGGTATTAATCAGATGTCCACTGTTAGGTAAGACCCATTCTAAAAGAAAAGCCTCTTTTGACCAGAAGCCAGTGAAGTGACAGATTGAAAGCATCCTTAATTAGAGCACAAGAGAGGCACTCTAGGAGAAGTCGGAGTGGGAGCAGCCCTCCGTCAAGTCATTCTCTACTATGCCTATATATCTACTTGCCACAGTAAACAGCCCATATTTCTTGTCATTACCTACCCTAATGAACTGAAAAATATTGTGGACAATTTGTTTAACATAGAAAGTGTGTAAATCTGGCAATTAAGAGAATATTTATCTGGCCTTCTGATGCAAGGGATCTCTCTGAACAAATCCCAAAGCCGCTATGGTATGCCTAACATTTCCAAACCTAAACTGGAAACAGATATTATTTGTCCATTTGCATTGTGTAACCCATTCAACTCAGCAGTTGATCAATCTGATTCTTCCAGATTTTATTCTGAACCCTAATGCGTTTGTGCTCTTTTCTGCAACCAATTATTTCTGCAAAAAATGTGCATTTCACTGATGATATGATAGGACGACAAAATATCTCAAGCTTTACTTGCTGCCCACCTGCAGTGAGACGATCAGAAAATGGTCAAAGTATGGCACTAAACAATCCTACCTTAACAGGCCTACCTGCCTGTAGGAACAGTCTGGAAAAGGAACGTAGTAACCCTGGAGAATTTGCAGAAATCTACAGCTCACACTTTAAGAAATTTCTGTAAATTCACAGTATGAAGCACTTTACTTATTTGCAGGACTTTGTTTTTACGGATTCATCTGTATTTATCAGAGCCATTTAGGTTAGAGAGTTCTGACAACTTCACTGATGAATATGGGCTGTATTTTAGAGTACTTACCATTAGAGACACATTCAGAGAAAAAGAATCTGTACAAAAACAAATGTGCTTTTATTTTTTTACAGAAGAACCTGTAAAAAAGCTGAAAAATCCTAGCAGAAAATTACCAATTGTTTTACAGTGCAGTTGGAGGAATAAAAATGGCCTTTATAGAAGAGTGGTCAAGAGCAACTAGTGGGTGAAAGGAAGAGACAAGTCCCATTAGCTGTCTGCTTCAAGACAGTCAATTCTTGGAAGAAGGTGCTTCAAGCAGACCAGATAAAGTAATTTTTTTCATTTATAGGTATCCTCAGAAAAGAACGGAGAGGCTCTTTAGAGCTGGTGGGGAGATAAAGATAAAAAAAAGATAAATAAAGGTATCATTTTAGAGGTGCAAAAGACCTGTGAGTGTAGGTTCACTTTTTAGGATGATGAGGAACCTTAGGTTATAGTTAAAGGCAGTGGTTCCCAAGCTGTCCTCTTTGGGCCCCTCTTTGGCTGAACAATTACCCCCCCCCCATTAGGTATGCTAAGGTAATTTAAATCTGCATTTCTCTATCAAAATTTTAATCAGTTCTTTTCATTTAATAAACACTTTATCCAAAAAGATAAAATGTTTTAATTCATATAAAGGGGGCTTTTTCAACAAGTTGTTTTAGATGATGTCTGTTGGCAGAAAGGACGTCCTGCAGCGGTCTGTCTTACAGGGGTCTGGGAAGACCCTGACTGAAGACACTGTGTTCTTATTTGACAGTTTCTTGAAAAGGATGCTCATGGTTGTTCATAATGTTTTTCATTTTGGAAAGAATTCTTCTTTGTAAATTCATCTCCAGAGGAGCCAACTTTCTTCATCAGCCTGGTAAACTTCCTTAAGTTGGCTCTGATGCTGTTCCACAACAGACTGATAGAAGATATGCAGCATCTTCATGCAAACACTAAGCATCTTTGGGAAGTACAGTCCGCTCTGTTCCTTCATAGTCATGTCTCCAGTCCAGTCTGTTGTTCAGGGGAACCCTCAGGTATTTATGGTTCTCCATCACCCCCTCCTTCGGTGATGGTAATAGTGCAACATGTTTGACACAGTGAATGATGCTGTTGAAGATATCTACCAAATGCATGAAGGCTCCACTGCTTCAGCTTAGATCTGTAAAATAGTCCTAACCCGTGTTTTAAAACTCTGCCACTTAAGGACCAGCATGTTTGACACAAAAAGGATTTTTCAAATGGAATTCAATTATAAAACTGAAATTGCAAACAGACAAACGTAATATTCAATAAATCTGATTTTAAACCATCACTTTCAAATCATTTTATTTGATTTCAAATATTTGAATACAGATGTAGTCTGAGCATTTCACATCTCTCTGACAGCATGTGTTTCTTTTTCTCCCTGTGATTTCAATATGATTTTAAGAAATAACATTTTAAACATACATATTTTGTGCAGTCTGTTGTGTTCTACAGTCTCAGAGCAAAAAGAAAAAAAAACTTAAATAATGAATGTCTCTTTTGTATTCTTTACTTCTTTTTGGCTCTCACACATATACACAAACACACACCACTTCATCTACATTTGAGGGAGTTGAGTTGTTAAGTTGTGGCAGGCAAACGCTAACGAATGCACAATTAACTTGGAGGCCAGCCTCCCTCTCCAACATGAGGCCCAAACAAAGAGAGGAGATGCTTTATTGGCAGCAGGAAGGCCAACTAAAACACTAACTGTAGTGTGATTGCAGGAGAGGAGATGAAGCAAGAAAACAGCTAAAATACTGCGTTGACTCAAGGAATTGAGTTGTTGTATAAACAGATATATGACAACATCCCAGGAGTGACAGAGAGAGAAAATGGGCAAGAAGGGGGAATAGTGAGGAGAAAAACGGGAAGGATCTGAAGAAGAAAAAAACTGGGACATTTGTGAAATCTTAGAGACGAGTGAGATAAGAATTTATAGTTTCAGTCTTCAGCAGCTTTTCGAGACTCTGTCGTCTTTCAGACTGATATAACACACACCACACCACGACGCGTTCCCCCCCACACACACATACTTAATCTGTATATAATCTATAACCCTTATGTACCATTATCTACCTTGTATTTTAAACCTTCTAATACACATCTATTCCTAACATTCCTGTATATTCTGTAAAATCTGCATAATCTGTATATTATGTGCATATAGCTCCCATATTTATATTATATTTACACAGAACATTTTATTTTATTCTTTAACAATCCTTGTACACCTGTATATAAACATCTATATCCTGTATTGCACTTCTGGATAGATGCAAACTACATTTCGTTGCTTGTACTTGTGACAGTGCAATGACAATACAGTTGAATTCTATTCTATGTGGCAGGATCATATTTCAGCTTTGCAGGAATTAATAAAAGAAAAACTAAAGCTGCTTCATTAATCAACAATCTGTGGGAGACAGATGAGCTAAAACATTAGATGATAACACCAAGCTGCTAGGCTATTAGCGTTTCTTTGTTGAGTCATAGTCATTGAAAGATAAGGAGATTAATTCACCTGTACAAAGCATTGTGATATACACAGATCAGATAAAGAAAAGAGGTATCGATAGGGCGAAGTGGAAGGAGATGAAAGTGAGGAGGGATTTGTGAATGAAAAATGGCTACAAGAGGGAGACAAAAGGCTGTTCGCTGAAGGTGTGAGAATATATGAGAAATGACAGCTCAGGTTAAGGGGTTTAAGGAGAGAGGTAGAAAGCCACATGGCTGCAATGGTTTGTACAGGTGCAGAAGACGGGTAAAGGTAAGATGTAGAAAAATATGGAGCAGCCAGAGAGCAAACAGGAAGAACTCAGAGAACCTCCATGGATGGACTAAGGGTTATACAGAGGGCTGTTGTGAGTCTGGAGGGACGGCAGGTAAATGGAAAATGAAGGTAAGAAATTTGTCCATTAATTTCTAAAAGTAGCATATGGACGAAGTTAGCAACAGTGAGTCTGGTAGAGAAAAAGAGAGAGAGATGGGCAGGAGGGATCGAGCTGTGAAGAAAAACAGAAAGTAAGGACAAGGAAAACGGGAACAAGGGAGAAACGAAAAGGCCGTGAACCTAACAACACTTTGCTGCCAGGAACAAACTATCACTCTGTCTCAATCTCCCGTCCATCCCACCCTTGATCTATTCTTACTCTAGAGCTTCTGGAGTGCTCAGTGGAATAGTCTGCCATACTACCCACATCACGCGTCGTTTGTTAACAGGCAACCCAGAGTTCTTGTGGTTCTGGAGCAGAGCTGCATAGCAACCTCACAGCACTTCCTGCTGGACCAGGGGTTGAACGTCAGCGGCCGTTGTTCGCGGCTGTGCCCCCTCTGCCTTTACTTAAACAGACGGGAAGCAGTTCACTTACAATCAGCTTTGTGCTCCGTTGTGAGGCGAAAGGAAACGAGTGTGAACGCCAAGCCACTCTAGTTCACTGCACCTCCACATGGGGTAACAAATGTGTGTTTTAAACAGACGTCTTTCAAATTAAGGTACTGAGAGTCAAGGAGTTTGGGGGTTCTTTTGTTTCATTTTGGCTTTGGTTGGACAATTTACTGTGCAACAAATATGGCTGCATCTTTTTAGAAACCAACAGATTCATGTGATTACTTTGTCACAATGACATTAAGGTCATTTTTCAATCCAACTAAGACGCTTGTTGTTCTTGGATATTTTATAAGACTCAAAATTCATACCCCATTGCTGTTTGGAGAAATGTCAGGTGGTGACAACTGGAAAATATTTGACATATACAAATGTGTAAAAAATTACTGATAAGAATTAGATTTTTGATTAAAGAAACTAAGCTATATAATTTTTTTAAAGTTCCCCAATTAAGCTTTGAACATTTCTAATTTCCACAAGTCTAATTGCCACCAGCAGAACTTTTGGAAATTAAAGCTTTTATGCCTCTTATGGTTTTTAAATCTGAAAAAAACAAACATCTGAATTTAGAAAGTTTTTTTCTTGCTTATTCATTTAAAAGAGACATATATATATAAACCACCTTTAGAGTCCCAATCTAAAAAGATGTGAAGCCTCATGAATCGTCGTGTTATAAAGCTCAGTCCATTTACTTGGAGGGTTTCTTTTCTTAGCTTAATTGCTACTTAAAGAAAGTTAGCTCATAAATAAGTATAAAATATTTAATGAAGATGGTTCAGTTGACTAATAGAAACTGGTTGAGAAACAGTGATTATATAAACAGGAGGTTCAAATAATATGAAACCTAGACATCTACCTCCATCTAGAGGTCAAAACTGAGCGCTGCAAAACAAAAAACCTGCTAGCCTCAATGCTATTTCAAAAGATCAGATCTAGATGAACAGACATGTCAAACAGGGAATTTCTGTTTCCTCTATTATTATTTTTTTCTTAATGTAAACCCAAAATAAATCCTATATTTTCACCTTTGAAGTCATCAACTGGCCACATCTTCATGCCTATCATCGAAACTGCAAACAGGAGCAGAAACTCTGAACGACCATCCTCCAGGTTCAATAATAATAATAGAAAAAGTCCTGCTCAGTGTGTTTCGTTTTAACTTATTTTTACTTTGCATGTTATATATGTTATATTCAAAGTGTTTTAGTACTGAAAATTTGCAGTTTTCCACAATGCAAACTGCTCAAACAGAGGCCTTTGTTGCCCTACTTTACTGCCCCAGCAACACCCTGCTGCCCTAACTTCAACTCTGTTGTTGACAATAATCCTCCCGTGACATAAATAGCTACCTCCCTCACAAGCAGAACAGCAACATGCCTTTCACCTGATAAAACCAGAAAAGCAAAAAACACAAGGCTATTTTTGTTTCTGCCACCTCATGAAAAGCTACCGAAAAGGGAGAGTCATGTAGGTTCAATTGTTAAATCTTTCCACTTCTAGATCAAATTAATTGTGAAAAAAACAACAACCAAAAAACAGACACACATGTAAAACATGGTAGA
This sequence comes from Jordanella pulchra, assembly GCA_034780135.1. Lineage (NCBI taxonomy): Eukaryota > Metazoa > Chordata > Actinopteri > Cyprinodontiformes > Cyprinodontidae > Jordanella > Jordanella pulchra. The sequence continues at coordinate 39,344 of JAUZNJ010114685.1, read as the reverse complement.
GCAGTTGAAGCTGGGATCTGATGAGGCACTTTTAAAATGTTCATGCTTAAACATGAATTTTGTGTTGAACTGAAATTCTTATGAAAACAGTTTAAGATTGTCTAAAAAGGGGGAGAGACTGGCCATGTGGTATTTGTTTGGTAATGTGTCCCTGATGAAAATGCAGCTCAAGGCTGTCGCTGTTCTACTGAAATAGGAAACAATTTTAGCATTTTTTTTAGTCTTTCATGGTGTCCAAAGGGTGAAGAAATACATGATATAGGATATGAGTAAATATCGGTTATCGGCCATAACTGCAATAATAATATCGCTTCATATTTTCATATAGGTGCGTCTCTTATTGGTGTGAGGGATTGCTGTCGAGTCAATGTCTCGATGCAATCAGCTGGTTTTCCTTTGATAGAAAACTTTGAACAAATGTGACTGCATGGTTTTGATCGAATTGCCTCCATAAAGTGCCTTAAGATGACACGTGTTGTGCATTGGCGCTATACAAATAAAAATGAATTGAATTAATTGTCTATATACTTATCCTTACAGGGTTGCAAGTTTCTGTCACTTAGGCTTACACCCTAGACTGCTCTTTAATCCATCATAGGGCCACATTTCATAGGGTTCCTAACTGTCCCTTAAACAAAAGGAAACAACATTAGGGGTCTAATTTAATTACAATCCGATTTAACTGTTGAAAAAATCAAGTTACACATGAAAAGGCAAAAGAAAATTCATACAGTAGGGTGGAAGAAAATGCCTGGTCAAGAGGAGTGCCTTAATTAATTTCCACAGGCTAGGGGAACTCTTAAGAAATTCTATACAAAACAAGTGAGTCTTTAAAAATTCAAGCTTTTGTTTTGTGAAAAAACACTTAAAAAGTTGTAAACTGTTGTGTTTTCTACCCCCTGGTGTTGTGAGGCGTTGTCAACTTGCTGTTTGTGCTAAACGCCGCATTTGGAGCCGAGACGTTGTGAACAGCGGTTCGTTTACGGTGCAGATTGTTCACGCATTATTACTTATCTCAGCATCCGTTGCATGCACGGGTGGCATTGAACGCCCCTTTGTTACAGTTTTTGAAAACACATGTTAAAATGCCATCTTGGAAGTCAAAACACGTGCTGAACTGCCCTCCCAGGAGCTAAAGTGTCCCCTTGGAAGTAAAAAGACGGGTTGTCCTATGGAGAGTAAAGCATACTAAAGCTCCCTCTGCAGCAGGAAGGTTGTGCTATATGCCCTTTTTTCTTTGCACCCCTGTCCTTCAAAAGTCTGTGCAGACCAGTGACAACTACTCACTTTCTAAAGTTTGTAAGTGAAATAGTCACCCTTAAATTTGAGGCATTGAGAAACTAAAAAAAAATGTTTTAAGAAAAAAGCAATAGAGGTTTGCTAAATTCACTTACATCATTTTTAAATTTATTTTATTATATTTTCTGTGTATTTTAGCAAGAATTATCTAAATACTTCACAAACCACACTGGAAGCTTGAAGGTATTGCCGTCATGCCTTGTGTGAACATCACCTGAGGGGAGCAGGTAACTTCCGGTGACTCTTTTCTCCTCTACACAGTGAGGTTGTGGGCGGAGCCTCCTGGTCCTGCTGGAAAACTGCGCTGTTGGGTGGAGAGAGGAGGACAGATCAGCAGGAGCACCGTAGGAGCAACGAGAAAATCACCTGTTGTAGAGCTTTCTTATTCAACTTAGTTTGAGTGCTTATTTTTTAGTTGTTTGTTTTCCTTTTCTTGGTGTTTTCTTTTTGCACTTTGCCATTAGAATGACGGACACACTTTTACCGAACGACAGCGGAGGAGATGGGAAATATTTCAAAAGGGTGAGTTTAGTTATGCTACACCAGTTTATTTCTTTACTATTATTATTAAAACTACGATTATTGGGGGTTAAGCTTCATAAACGCCTCTATGTTGATTATTGGTTCGTAAATTAGTTTTTTTCCCCATTATATTAAAAAAATTTAGACTTTAAAATTAAACTGTCCTTATCCGTTTTAAAGCGACCATCTAACCCAATCTATGAAATCGGAAACCTGAATCATTGTTTTCTTTTTTTTTGATATTCTAATTTAAATAGCTGTTTATTTAATAAAATAACAGCCATGACCAAAAATAAGACATTTAACCCAAAAAATCTCGTGGTTTTCTCCGCATTTCCCCCTAATCTTTTTAATTTAATCTCCTCCTTCAATGTACTTCGTTGTATTTTGTAAACCTTCCGTCAGAGAGCTCTGTGTGACAAATTAAAAACTGTGAAAAAAAAGTAAAACACGTGGAAATGGTTTGTGAAGATGATCACAACAGACTAGAAAGGACAGATGTCAGTTTGAGGTATTTAGAAAAAAAGATGTAACTGAACAGGGAAAACAGTCAAAACAGATTTCGAAAAAGAACATGAAACCGATTGTTTTCCCTTTACATCTCTAAAGAAGGGCTTTGTTATTGTTGTCCTCCAGATTTGTTGTCAGGACAGGGTGGTGGGAGTCCGACTTAATTTCAGACTTGTTAAGATTAAACCTGATGCAAGTCGGAAGCATCTATTTAAAAATGTATTTCAACTCGAACAGATCTGTAGTTTATAAATACTTACTTATTTACCCAGCTGGATATCTTTTAGTATATATTGGTAAACCCCACAGGATGGGATTTTTTTGTTTTGTTTTTTTAAAAATGAACAGTTTGTACTGTGTATAGGGACGATGATGATGATAATGAAACAGGGGGTGTGAACTAGGAACTACCGGTTTTTGTCTTTTCAGCTGCTAAAATGTCACCAACAGCAGGAGAAACCGGAGTGCTGTCGGGTGGGTGTGGGTGCTCTTGTAGGAAACGCTTTGTCTAGAGGAACTGGATGACCATTCACTGTCAGCTGCCTGTTTTCTGTCCAGTTGGACTTCATCTGACATCCCTTTAAACACCTTTCCACAACATTTTAGTATAATTAAGAGCCTTTTTAATTCATTGTCTTTCGTTTCACCAACGATTGCTATATTATTATTATTGTTATTTTTATTTTTTTAGTGGTTTTCACATGCTGATTGAAATATTTACCTTCTGTTACCTTTAACTGATATGAAGATGCTTTGTTTGACGGTAGGATTTAGATCTTTGCAAATAAAGGTTTACTTGAACTATAACAGAGGATGAGATTTTCATCCTGTGGCGTTTGAAGCTGATGTTGTTAAATGGCCCAGCTGTAGTAGTAGCTGCTACAGTAGCGTTGGAGGTTTGTGTGTAGTCTGTGGGTACAGGAGAGACAGTTCGGCAGGCTGAGTTATTATCCAGTGTTTTTTCTTTTCTTTTTTTTTTTTTTTAGCCAGTCTCATTGCTCTGCACGTTTTGGAGTGTTTTTATAGGGCAAGCGTGTTTAGATGAGCATCTGAACACAGCCTTTGTGTCTTTAATCCCTCTCTGAACGCTGTCTGGTTTGAGACTTCCTGTGTCTATTAAACAGTCAGTGGGAGTCGGGGGCTGGTACGGCCACAGGACATGACTGAACATTAGAAATGTGGAGTCTAAACCCTGCTGCCATCATGGTTCTCACTTTGCTTCACTTTTCTTGCCTCCTTTTGGATTTTAAATGGTACTTTTTATGGCCTTCCTGAGGATTAACAAGCATGTTCTTCCATGTAAACCGCAACTACATTTACATATTTTCCTAGTTAGAGAGATTTGCTATTAGGAAACTTCTGTCAATTTTTTCTTCTTTTGTCCTCTTTCCCTGCCTAAATAAGTTGAATGATTAACAAGACTTCCTCAGGTCTGACCGACGCTCCAGGGAGCTTTGGTGGGTTGGTGGGGGTGTCCTTCTCAGCTGTCATTTGCTGGGCTTCCAGCTGAATGTGTGCAGGATGGAAAGATGGCAGCACCAAACCCCTGAGTCGGCATGTTTCTGCTCCTCATCTCGTCCTCCTTGGCCAGAGAGAGCGTTGACGTAGCATCTGGCTGGGGGCTTTCCTACAGCCAGACCACAGACATAAATTGACAACATGTGCCCTGCTTCTCCAACCTAGAAAAGTCCCCTTTGAAGGAGAAACATTTATTCCCTCCAAGTCTGATTAAATATAAACTTGGACAGTAATTCTCTCAATTAAGAGATTTACTTTTTAATTTTCATTTGAAACATGCAGCTGTCATCTGCTTAAAACCAACAGAATAGAAATACTGAGCAAACTTAATCCATAAAGCAGAAAACCCAGATTGTTTCAGCTCCAAACTGGGTCAGTCCAGAAGCCCCTCCTGGTGCTGGTGGATTGCCTCTGTTAGTCACTCCTGGGTCAAACCATCTCATCCTACATTGCTTCACATGCTCTTCATGATGGCTGGGTTATACAACAGCAAGTGGATTTCTGTGATGGATGTGATTCCAGACTGGACGGCCTTTGTGTTTTTGCTCTAATTAAGTGTGTAGCAGAGAGGCTGCACTGTTCAAACACAAACAGTTATGTTTAAGTCTCAACATCCGTCTCTCTTAACTGACAACAGCTCACAAACTGTGGTTACCCTGTCTGTTAGGAGCAGTATTTGTCATTTTGACTGACAAAAAAATCTGTCTTAATCTATTTTTATTCATCTTGATAAATATCTTGTTGGAACAAACTGAACAGATAAAACTTTCTCATCCCAGTAACAATAATGAAAAGAATTGATTACACTAAAAAAAAACGGATTTCCTGCTGTGGCCTGAACGCCTCTTCACACAGCTTCCTTCCACTCTGCATAGACCTGAATTTTGCACCTGCTTGTGCACAATTAAACGTCTCGAGCTGGATTCTTGCAGAGGCTATTATCAAAAGGTTTCCGCCTTTTTGCCTTAGGCAGACAACTCTCTTAACGTGTAAAATTTCACCAAATGATGTGATCAGATGAAAAACGACGCTATATGCCACCAAGAGGGCCGGATGGAAATCAATATCTGTCAAAATGACATGGGTTTCAGTTTTTCTATCAGATTTTTAAAATACTGAAAATATTGGGTTAACCAACCCTTAAAAGACTGGCTGTATGCATACTACCTGAGCAGATAGCCCAGCTAACTGCCAAACTTAAGTTCAGTTTGCTGACCTATAAAAACCAAGAAACAAGCAATAAAAACTAAAGTGTTTTATTCTCCAGTTAATATTTAATGCGACAGAATCAATGTTATAAAACGAAACGTTTTTACAGCATTTGCACTTTATTACTACTTTCAATCAAGGCTATCAAACACTGAGACTCTAACATTATGTCTAATGGTCTTGTTATCATGTAGCTTGAGAGATGACAAATATTTTGTTTCATGTATAAAAGATAGAAACTAACCACCCGCCTTGTCCCACTCTGCGGTTCTATGACGTGTCGCGCCTAAAGTACAGCGACTGAAGGACAATGTGTTACGGTCAGACCACACCCTGGCAAGTCGTCTTCATCCTGTCATCGTTCCCAGAATAGCTCGGCACCTGACATCCTTGGTACACCTCTGTTGTGTGATAAACAGGCCGGTTATTTGCATGATGGTTACTTATTAAACCTTCAGGTCACTGCAGTGTTTACTCAGGCCCAATCTACTGACCTCAATAGCCATTGTACGCTCCAGCGCCAGTGTTTTTGTCAAACACGACTGTAGTAGGAAGCATTTGAACGTTCGATAGGAACGGCGTCACCTTCCTTCACGCTTTTCTGCTCAGTCACTCTATAGGAATCCCACAAACATGCCATGCTACCGTAAAGAAACTCGGATGTGAAGGTAAAGGTTTTGACAGGACAGCCAGAGGCAAAGCTCTGATCCAGAAAATCACGTGTAATGAAAGGAGTAAGTATCATTGGCAGCAGGGTGACATCACATCAGGCTGGTATTCAAACATGGCAGCTGATTGTTTAAAGAGCGATCAAAGCAAAACTTAAAATATTTCATGTAGTCTGTCGGTAGGATGGGACGTTTTTGGGGGGTGAGTCAGGATGTCGTGACGTTTCCTGGAAATGAGTCAGGAAAACCAATGAACTCTCCTCTGAAATCATACATGAGATTTATCAGGTTTGGCTTCCTTCTGTGCGTTTTTTCTAATTAATCCCTGATCTACTTTGTTTTCATGAATGAACCAGTGTACAATCATAAAGGCTGTTCTTATAACTGGTTTGACTGGTTGACTGGTTTCTCTACTAGGCCTGTTTTTACAATGCAAATCATAACGAGCCGACCCCTGTGTCTGTCCTGAACGCAGAAATGCCAGTATTCCTGACTGTGTGATAGAAACACAGCTGTTTTCCAATATTTACGGTGATCATAAAAGAGATCATAAGCAGTTTATGATTCAATTGTTTATTTGTTTCAAATAGAAAATCGGTTATTAATCCTACTGCGCTTAAGTTATTAGAGCATCTCAATATATTGTTAAAATGTACTATATGTTGCTTTAAGGCAAAAAATCTACCATGTAAAGCTAATAAATCCTGGAATTTAAAAAAAAAAAAGTCAAATGTCATCATTGTTCTGAGCGACAATGTTAGACGTTTCCCTTTGTTTTATTTTTAGTAAATCATTTTCTCTTTGTTTTTAAATATTTGTTGAATTACTCATTTTTATTCTGTTTAATTAATTGTGTTTCTTTTATGCTACCATAATTTACTTTTTTTCTCCTGTACTTTTAATTGTCTACAAACACACTGTGAATTAATGAATTAGTGTTTTTTTACGTGGCTGGAAATGTTTTACAATCAGCTGATTCTTTAGTTTTCGGTAAATAGAGAAAAAAAATCAAGCTTTCACCCAGCTAATTGCACCTCCAGCTAATTGGGCAAAAATGCAATTTGGAAAAGGGCAAGTCTATGTTACTCTAAGCTCCATAAAGCATGAGAAGTCTGACAGAAAATGTATGGGATTTAAACCAGTAACCTTCAAATACTGGATGTAGTTTGATACTGGTGACCAGCCCATGCCTTGTGCAGAACTAAAACTGTCCCTTTCTATTTGTTCTGATTGTCGGTATCATCAGTGAGAGTGTTTTAGTGGATTAAAAAGTGAGATTGCACCACTCTACCCCCATAAAACGTTTTTCCCATCTTAGCAGTTATTAAAGAGAAAATATTATTTAAATGGAAGCAAACCGTCATTCATTTTGTGCTTTTCTTCTACCAGTATTTTAGTCCACTGACCAAATGGGCGAAATAGTTTTACATTTTGTCCAATCCTGGTGAAGAAATGAGAAACTTTTAATAAAGTAATTTACATTTTTTGTTGACTCCTGTTAATCAGACAACTACTGATGCACTACAGAGAACCTGCACACAGATCTGTCTTGCTTGCAGTATTTGATTTGGTTGTAACCTGAGGTGTTATAAAATAATGTTTTTGGCCCATTAGATCAACTAAGTTCCCTTTACATGCCACCTAAATGACACATAATGTTACAAGGAAAAAATGTTTTAAGCTCATGTAGCCAAGAAGATAAGAACAATTATAAGGAAGTAAATTTTTTTTGATGATTTTTTTTGGCATCTGTACAGATTTTCCACTAAGAGTGTGCAAATATTCTGCTGACATCCTTTTGTTTTTCTTGATCTTTTTCTGCAGGGCTGCAACCCCCTTGCACAGACCGGACGAAGCAAACTGCAGAACACACGAGCCAGTCTGAACCAGCAGATCATCAAACAGATGAGGATGAGGGCCGGAGCCGAGAATCTGCTGAAGTACGACCAAACTCAAACTCGCACACAGCTTTAATACTGTGCATGAACTTTTATCACTGTATTCCATTTATTAGTTCCTCACACAGCGAGGATCGCTCCACAATGCTTTTAAATAGAAACAAAAGTTGTCCAATATAATGAACAAATAAATGTTTGCATGTGTTATGCAAGGAAAACATTAAAATGATTATATCACTTTAGTATAAGTGAACTGAAGTAAACTCAAACTAGTTTCCATGTGACCAGCTGGACTGCACCTCTTCCACTCCTCTGTTGTCGCAGGGATTGGATGGTACTGGATGATAAAGCTCTCAAACAGGAGCATTCCAGTTAGCCTGGAAACAAAGAGTCACTGTGATGAGGAAAAAAAAAAACTCTGAACATTTTCGCTCCAGAACCTGGCCCTCTGATCACAATACAAATTTAGTTTGTTTCCTTTAAAGTTTTCCTTCTTTTCCTGTATCTGCTCTGCCTGCGACTGAGACGCAGTTTCTACTGTGTGGCTTTAAGCTGCCACATGGATTTATATTGGAGGGTCTCTTTATTTCAAACTGATTCGTGTTTCAAAGGTTTTCCTTTGCTATTTTACCATCACCTTTCTTTTGTTTAGATCCGTATTTCCCTTAATAGACCTTCGATAGTTCAGTCAATTAAAAAAATACCGATCTTTAAGGCACCATATAAAGCCTGCTTAATTTTGTCTTAATTATAAGGTTAAACTCAACTGCTCTTTTTAACCTTTTTTTTTTTTGTTTAACCTTCATTAGAAAATCTTTTTATCATCCTTGAAAAATACAACCTTCCAAACATATGGGTTGTGTTTTTCTTCTGTTTAATACTGCAATCATTTGAGATTTACCATCTAAATTCCTCTGGTAAAGTCAGGTCATTTGCATCAGATATTATTTTTTGCAAGACAAACAAAAGTGTTTGTAATCGGATGAAATGATGTTGTTTTAAAATGCCAGTCTTTACTCAGCAGTAATGCATATGTTCTACCCATTAACTAAAACAGAGGAAACCTACAGAAACTTTCTTTTTATAATATTTTCCGTGTTATGATAATAGATGAGCCGCTTGCATGTGATTCTAGTGAGAAATAAATCGCTATCAATCTTCCATATAAGATGGAAAAACTCTTCAAAAACATTACACATTAAATTCCTTTATTTCCATACTAACCATCCATAAGAGATATACAAATAAACCGTGATAAAAATGTACAAAAATCTGCCTCAACTAATTCTAACTCTGGCAGAAAATGCTAAAGCTCTCTATAGCTGTTAGTCGGTTTTGGATCCACCTGGTCTTTGCAGTTATAGTTGGTGCCATAACCAGGATGTCAAACTTACTGATTCAGAGACCAAAATTAGAGAGGTGCTGACCTCTCTGTCAGAGCTATAATTGACAGCATTTTAAATGCTTCTTTTTAGGCTTTCTGTCCTGAGCTGTACTAATAGTTGGTATATATTAGGACCTTTCTCACTATAAAACAGAGATTTAATAGTTTGTAAAAAGAATGATATGAATTGTTTTTCATCTTCTGCTGCATAAGGAGTGCAGTTAAAGACAGTCATACACATTTCTTAGAGAAAACGCGTCCTTTCCTTCATTCTAAAAGCTGTTGGCATTTCTAGGTCTCGATCTTCTATATCAGACGGAAGACATAAAGCAACATTTCTATGATGGTAGTTTAAGTTTTCCTGTTAATTTCTGATGTCAGCTCTCTGTTAGTCCTTCTTGTTTTCAAATAACGAGTATAAGAGGACTAACATTGCAAAACTTTAGAATCTGGAAGATAAGATGAGCCAGATTTGAACAGGCCAAATTAACTGCTTATGTGCCTTTGTGAAAAGTACGGTTTCTTCCAAAAGAGCCTTTATTCTTTTCAGCTTCTGTGACTTTGTTGTTAAACATCACATCGATTCTGAAAGCTGACTAGTTGGAGTCTGCTTCCCCATGAACACACTGGTCTGATATGTTTTTTTTTGTGATTGGAGGTTTTTTTAGTGTCTGGTTTAAAGTTAAGAAAAAAAAAAAGGTTTAATTCAGTTTACCAGCTGAAATCTCAGTGCATCTCTTACTCAGACCTTAGAAAAGGTAAAAAAACTGACCTAATTCAGTCAGAGGTGGGGGTGATGTACAAACAGATGTTACTACTGCTACAAGGTGCAAGACTCAGTTTCTTCAGTCTGTCTTTACCTTTCTGGACTCTGCATTCCTCTAGTATCTCACATAACTTCTAAAGTAAAGTGCTGAGGCATGTGACCGGTGTGTCGGTCCATCTACAAACCCACCCGGACCCACTTACAGGTTTATCCCAGGGTTCCTATGGCTCTAAATGATAAATTCTAATTATACTGTGACCTACTTTGTTCATTTACGAGTCTGTTTGTATGAAGGACTTTCTTAGTTTGGACTTGGTTCTCCCAAACGTATTTTATTTTTAAGTAAAAACAGTGATATCATTTAAATCTAGCTTTTAAAGTGTGGTTTTCCCTTTAGTAACTATGCCTGAACAGGTAACTGTGTCTTGTGTTTCCCATTGGCTTATATCAAGCCTTACACGTTCTTCTTTTTTCCATTCTCTATTGTTGTGCATTCCTCTCGCTATCAGCAACAGGTGAAGTTGGTCTGGTCCGACCAGTTTCTCTTCTCCTTCTCCTTCTCCTTCTCCTTCTCCTTCTCCTTCTCCTTCTCCTTCTCCTTCTCTTCTCTTTTCTCTTCTCTTTAGCAGATCAAATAAAAATCCAAATAACGACTCCATCTTTTAATGATGAAATACAGGAAATGAGTAAAGGGTTTTGTTCTGTCTCACTACTTGGCATCTTTCTCCAGGACAATGATGTCAAGGTGCCAAAAGCATGAAACTGCTTTTCCACAGAATAAGATGGGAAAATCTGCACAGCCACACTAGCTGGCTTCCTGTCTGGTTCCCACACACTACAGACTGATATTGGATATTGAAACTGGATTTATTAACAGCTTATGGTGGAGTTTGCGTCATATATTTCCAAACCACAACATTTCCTCTCCAACCCAGATCCTGATACCAATATTTTCTTTTCTTAAAGCTGAAAACAAGGAGCATTTCTGTAAATGTTTGGCAGTGTTATACGTCCACATTATAGTTAAAATGGGACCCTTTTCATGATAGGGATGAAAATACTGATCACCAATCAGATTGTTATGGTCAGTTTTTAGCCTCCAGGTGTTTGAAGCTTTGACTTGATTCGGATTTTAGTGGATTTCAATTTCTCTATAAATCTTGATTAAAAAAGGGTCCTAGTCGTCCTGTGATTCACGCTGGTTAAATGATTATAATAGCAGATGGGGAAGAGTAGGCGTAAAGAAAGCTTCAATTATATTTAAAAAACCAAACTATAGCAGAGCTGATATTCAGTGAAGGTCTGAATTAGCCACAGACGTTGGTCTCTCCTTTTTCTGCCTTTAGTTTTAAATCTCTCGTTATTTTTAATGATCTTTTTGTCTCTTTCTCTCCGTAACAACTTCCACACTGAAGGCTTAGTAGTTTCCTATAGTACCGAATCTGTTGTATTTGTCCTGGTGTTTAACCAAACATTGAGGCGTTTTCGTTTCCGTTCCGGTTGTCCATCATCACTTAATCACTTGTCATCCTTTGTGTTGGAAAGAACAGCCTGTGAGTACAGATTGGAGAGCGTCAGGAGGCTGACTCTGGACGGGCAGGTTTTAGGTGTGTTCATAGGTGTGCTCCTTAACATACTCTTTGTTGTGGTCATGTAGATACGATAGGGATGTGTCTGTTATCGTGTTTGGTGCAGATACTCTGGTTTTGTTTGTACAGACTGACAGGATGAAGACACATGTTAAGATGAACTTATCTCTGCTGTGCAGCGGCTGTTTCCCTTAGGGATGCTGCATGTTAACAAAAACACACAACTGGTCATCTTGAACACTAAATTTGAGACTTCCATCCAATTTCTGTCCCAGCCTTTGGGGGGGTTGAGCTGAGCGGCACCGGTCTGATCACAAGGCAACAGAGACAAACAGGTGCTCTGACCCAAAGGCAAGTTGAATGGGTCACTTGACCTTACTAGGCAAGGCAGCAGAGGTAATACCCAGAATATGCAAAATTGCAACAACATCAGTTAATAGTTTTACTAACTTTAACCATAAAGCTCTGTGGTTCAGGTTCAATTCAATAGTAATAATTGAAGAAGAAGATTTGATTTGATTTTATAAAATACTTTATTTACAAGTGTTTATAACAACAAGTTCTCAATAAACATAATTAAAAATGAATCAAGCATGATTAATTTAAAAGAAATTGTTCACAAACCAGTGTGTCATCAAAGATATTGCAGAGAATACTTTTGTATCACCAAAAATGTTTAAAAGTCTGCAGATCATTTATACATTTTGAGAAGAAGAAGAAGGTATAAGGCAAGATCAAGGATTAATGTTCTGGTATCATTTCAGGCAGAGGCTGTTCTCAGCCAGGCAGTGTTCAGAGTCAATCAGAGTAACAAACTAAAGTGATATAACCAGCAGACGATGCTGTTCATCTTTCAAAGATGAAACCGTGATTCTGGCAGCGCTCGCCTTCGTCTCCGCTATATGTCCCGCCTTAAACCACAATCATGCAGCCTGACTGTGCGACCTGTTTTGGGTTTGTCTCGAATAATTAGTGGGGCTGTACAAAATGGATTGTTGTGTGTTTTTTGAACTCGGCCACAGGTGAGGTTAGATTACCTGGAGGGTTTCTCAGGTCCCCTTGTTGCAGGGACCTGTTTTATGATCTGAACCCAGTGTGTTCTTTGACATGTCAGGTCTGAGGTCAGTCTCTTCCACTTGCTTGAGATGGAAAACTTGGAGGGAATTAAATGATACTTCCATGGTCCATTTAATTATTGACTCGTCTTGTTACTCACCTTTATACTTTATTTAACCTTCGTAGATTCAGGGAAACCTGTATTTTCACTGCTGTGGTGGATGAATAGTTCATCCTTGGGACCTCCATCATCATCCAGCAGTGTGTGGGTGGATGTTGGTGGAGCAGAGCAGAACCACAGTGACTCCGGTCTGTGGTCCAGATTACTGGAAGAGAGACATTTGTTTTAACAATTCATCTACAGAAACATTTCCTCTCACTAAGTAGATAGTAGAGATAGAATAAGAAATATTTTCTTTTTCTTTTCCTCATCAGTCTCATTTTAAAGGGATTTTTTCTGCACGCATGTTCTTCTACCATCGATTTAATCTTTTTGTCTGTTTCCACCTTTATTGCTCTCTGCAGGGCCACAAACAACAACAAGGTGAAGGAGATGGTTCTTCTGGAGCTAAGCTATGTTAACTCCAACCTGCAGCTCCTGATGGGCCAACTGGAAGGACTCAACAGCTCAGTGGATGTCTACCAGAGCTCCCAGTAAGCAATCTCCTCCTGACCTCTTATTTCACAGCTGATCCCAGACTTGGAATTAATCCTAAGTAAAGAAATGTGAAGCTTTAGCTGCTGCAGGTTGTGCACGCCTGTTCAGGCAGAGTAGCCATCACAGTCTATTTATTGGTGCTTATGAAGACCACATTTCATCATCGATTACAATATCTCTACAACTTATTTGATTTTGCATTAAAACATAATTACTGAGCGCTAACTGTTGTTCTTTTTTTTTTATCTTGCTAGTTGATGTCTTTAGTTTAAATTACCTGCAAAGCAAAGTATGAATGAAGGCTAAGTTTTATTTGGCAGCTGGAAGGAAAAAAGGCAGCCCTGGATGTGTTGGGTTTAATTATCTAGATGTCTTAAAAACAAAAGTAGCTTGATGACTGATGAGTTGAAATGTGGCTGTGCAGCAGACAGGAGAAACCCTGAAAACAGACGGGTCATTTGAATGTCAAACTAGACTAACAGGTTTCTGTTTCATGGTATAAAAAGCAACAAGGAAACTATGACCTTTATGCAAACCAAATGGAAGCTTCTGGTATTCTCTGCCTGGTTGGGTGTGTTCTGCCTGGGTGTGCGTGTTAGTGAGACGTTCTGGTTTATTAACAACTTTTTGTGGTGTGGAAGAAAACAAACCCCGAATGTCCAGGGGATCCTTCATCACCTCCAGCTTTTTAGAGCCACAGTGATGAGGAAATAAAACGACTTTCAAAATCGCTCCAAGGTGTTTTTAAAGTTATTAGGAGATTCAAATCATTTCCTCATCGTATGAAAATCCCCCAACAAGGTAACCAAGATGCACACGTTTGACTGGCCGCCACAGTTCTACCAACATGTTGACCCATTTGCTCACCTGGAAGGTTCTTAGCTCCCATTTAACAAACAATGGAGAACAGTTTGCTAATAGCTGGGGTGTAATTATGGAGTCTGACAGCATCCACCCAGAGGGAGAGAGTCATTTTCCATCCTGTGTCCTTTACTCTCAGTTTATTGTGCTGTTATGATCCTTCTGGTCTGTAACTTGTTTAAAAGGCCCTCCTAGCTCTAATGTTGCCTCCTTGATGATCATCTTCTGCTGTAATGTTCAAAAGCAGCTAAAATGCTTCTGATCTGCAGCTTTTTGGATCCTGTCATTGCTGCCCATCAGCTCCCTGTTTCATTAAACATTAAGCTTGTTTTTTAGGGTTTCAGTGGTTTGGCATCAGCCAATCAAATGTTCCTCAGTTAGGACATTATTACGACTTCTTAGTGCTTCCTTTGTGCTCTGAAGTCACTCAAACTCTTCAGTAAAGCTCCTATAAAAGCCTTTTAAATGACTCCATTTTAGAAACATAAAAAAGTCTTCTATTGTTGATCCATCTTTTAATTTTACTTCAGCAAATCTTGTAATTTCTTTTCCTTTGAGTTTATGATTTATTGTTGTTTTTTTTAAACTCTGCTTTAAATACTGATTGAGTCTTGGTTATATTTAGTTGTTTTTTAATACACTTTATAAAAATTTGATCCAGTTTAGATTAGGTTTGGGTAAAGTTGAAATAAACACACTCATGAATTTTGACTCTTTTATTTATTTATTTTTTGCTAAACATGTCCAGATCCAATATTGATCTTGGAAATCGGTCCGATGTCAGCCAGAAAACTAACTGGTCTGCATCTAATATCTCTGATATTAGCATCCTAAAAGAAACAATCTGCTTCTGTTTCACATTTATTCAACTTATTGGTTAATAATAAATTAGTCACTTGTTCTCAAGCCTGTTGTTCTTCTTTTGAGTAATATCACTTGATCAAGATCTTTTTCAACATCACACACGATGAAATGAGTCATAAAAGTTTGTATAACTCATGCTGATATCGTGTTGGTTCAATATCTCTATCAGTATCGTATTGGCAGTGAAGGGATTGTAACAATCGATCTATATTGATCTTAAATCATCTTTTCGGGATCAGTTTGTATAAAATCACATCAGAAAGGAGTGATTTAAGTGAAGTGGATTAAATCTTTGCTTTCTATTATCTTATATATCCAGAAACTCATGTCCGAAGATCTTAGTGAAGAAAATAGAATGCTAACAAAGTTTGAAGTTATACGATCATGGAAAGTGACAAAGGTTTTTACTGTTTTAGTTCAAGTGGTTCGGCCGATTTCAGATTTAAATCAGTTGTTGACTTAATGGGGACGTTCAGCTTCTTCTTTATTGGTTAAAAAAAGTCTGTGCTCTGAGTTCATGTAGTAAAACTGCACGTTTGAATTTAAAGTTCTCCAGAACCTGAGTGCTGCTTATAATCAGGCTCAGGTTGAATGTTTATGTAAGACGCTGCAGAGCTCATATACAACCAGGCTTATATGATCAGACTCTGTTTTCCTTCGTTGAATTGGCTGTAAACCTAGACAGGTCTTCTTGTAAATAACCTCACAAAGCCAAATTGCTCACTAGTGTTGCCTGTACAATAATCCCAGATTATTGTGTTTGTCTCGCAACACTCAGGAGGTTTTAACCTAGATTCATGGAGTCAGTCTGCACAGATACACAGGACTCCGTGGAAGATTAGGGACTTTCCTTATTGGCTGAATTTCGGTCGTGTCTTTAAAACCCGAATTAATGGTAACATCAGAATACTTTTCTTTCGGGTTTTAGGATTACTAATACTCAGAAGGTTCAGCGGCTACTTCTGGGTAAGACTGTTTTTCCCCGGTGTCTTCTGTCAATGCCCTCAGTGTTGGGATTAGGGAGGGAGAGCAGGGTCAGAACAAACAGTCTGTTGTCAGTCTCTGCCAGGTTCTTAAAGAAGCAGCAGCTCTGTCTGAGGATACTCTGACTCTGAACCCAGCCTTATCTGTCCACCTGTGTTTCCCACCGCCTCGAGTACAAAACAAGCCCTGCATAAAAACCCCTAATCGATTGATGTCTGCGGAGGACCCACACTGAACATAACTTCCTATATCTAGTGTAGCATACTGCTGTTATCTGCAGAAATACAGTCTGCTTAGTTTCATTATTTGTAATCTTGGCCCATATTTTATAAACCTTTAGAAAGAAAAGCTCTCCTAAAGGTTTCCAGAACACATAAAGATGTCTAAAATCATAGCTACAGAAAGATCACGGGATCATATCTGCATGCTGCTTCCTCAACCTTGTTGCATAAGAGAGAGAACAAAAGAGGAAATCATTTTATTAGAGTGATAAAGGCCTCAGCTGCAGTGAAATCTAATGCAAATTTCAAAGTGTTCGCTGGAATATTCTAATCTCTTCTCTGTAATACAAAGAATCCAAAGATAATCCTGTTTAAATCACATGAAGTTGTTGATTTTCATGTCTTTTCTGAGTGATATCCGATGGGAGATCAGGGCTTTGTGCTTCAACCTGTTGCAAACATTTCCACGCCCTCAAATCACCTCACTGTAGCCACTCCCATTGAAACTTTAAACTAAGATGAAATGTTTCAGAGTTTAAACAGGTGGTGATTCCAATCACACGTTTTCCATCTTCCCCTTAAATGATCAGTGGGTGGAAATGCTGAGTGATTTTTCTCAGAGGCTTTTAACCTCTTAGGTTCTCAGCATTGCAGATACCCCCCCCCCTCCCCAAGCCTAAAGTAAAGACCAAAATGATCTCATCTATGAGTGCTGATGCATCACAGTGCTCTGCAGCCCCTATCTCTGCTGTCTGTGCTGCTGACGTAAAAAGATCTGCAGTGATTCACAGAGCCAGCATGGCAGAGGAATGCAGCTTATCTTAAAGCACTGAATGAGAACGGGGAGTTGTTCTTTCAGACTCTATAGTCTGTACATCTTGTGCTTGTTCGTATAGTGTTCCTACAATGTTCTGCAGGATATTTTAGGTGGTTTTACTTTTTTTCAGAAATAAAAAAAAACCTAAAAGCTGTGGCTTGTATTTCTAATCAGCCCCTTTCACTCAGAAACTCTTAAATGAAACCTTGTAAAACATACATTCATGTTTGTTCCTGGAACATTAGGTGAAATATCGAGTGCAGAAACTACTTCTGGAAAGCACTGCGCCCTCATTAGTGAAGCGAGTCTTTAGTTTCCCATGCAGCTTTGAAGCTGGGGAGGGTTTCAGCTTATTGCAGCGTCTCTGAACAGCAACAGGTACATGTCACAGTGTTTTGCTTCAGTCCTGATAACAAGCTGAACCTGCTCTCCATCTGTCTGTAACAGCCGCCTCAGTCCCTCCTGCCCGGCATTCCAAACCGCTCCGGCGCCGACTGACATGGAGCATAAGGTTTAGGTCCCGTTAGTCTCCCTCTACTCGAAGCTGGTTTTAATAACTACAGGAAATTTCAAAGGCAGGCAATTAAAGGAGTTTGGGTTTGTGCTTTAGAGGAGTAAAGTAGCAGCAGCTTGGGAATGATTAATTGATGGAGAGTGGGTGCAGCATGAGGCCCTCATTCACCTTTAAATCTTAACTCCTGCAGAGTATGTTCCCTGCACCATCTGCCAAATCCTGACTCCCTCAGTATGTGAGTTTTTTTTTTGATAAAAATGGAACAAAACATAAACTTTCTGAGTGTAGTTTGTGCTGCTTGGATCAGCTGGCGCCTTGCATTGAGGACATAATTAAGTCTAACTATTCAGCGTTGACTTTTTAACCTGAAGGCAGGCCTGGTATGAGCTCAGAGGGAGTTTCTTTGATCCCTGACGCTGCTGCCAACACTTCAGTCTGTTTTCATCGTTTTTGCTACAATCTCTTTGCACATTTTTTTTAACAGTTGAATGTTTATAAGATTTTTTATCACGTGATGTCAGTGGTTTAGATGGCAAAGTAACTCTGTTTCTGTTTTGCTTTACAGAGAAACTGCCAACATTCCCCTGATCGCTTTGGGTCTGAAGGAAACTAAAGAAGTCGACTTCTCTGCTCCATTCAAGGTAAAAAAACGACACGACTTTGGTCTTAAACACTCAAATACTTGGCCTGAAATATTAAAGAAAATACTAAAATGAAACATAAATACCTATTTTTTTTTTATTTTTTATATGCATGTTTGCTTTAACATCTAGGGTTAGAATAATATCCAGTTTAGCCCCAGTGTGTAAGATTTACCCTTATAGTTTTGCAGTAGATGACTAATTACAAACCAAGAAGGCTGTGTTGTTTGGTGCCTCGGTGTTAAGCGTGTTACAGCTAGTATGGAAGCCGCATAGTGTCATAAAAGTGTCAACATCCTGGTCTACTTTATCTGACTAGAGGAAAGACATCAACCCACATCTCCCACAAAAAATCAGCTAAAAAAACAAAGAAACACATCTCCACCTGTTTCTAACATAAAGGCAAAATAAACTAGTGTTGTATTAAATGAACTCTCCAGTCCAACCGCTTCCCATTCTCTGTTGAATTCACCTGGTAAAAGCTACTCCCACATAGCGAAAACAGCAAATAGAACAATCTGCGGTTGATTTTCTGCGTTTCATACGCCTCGATGCGACATGACGTCCTTCATTAGGTGCATCACCGCCGCTGTAAATGTAAACGGTTCATTCTAAGGTTTGGGAAAGTTTTCCATTTTAAAGCGATTTGTTTAATAAAAAGATGTTTTAAAAGCAACCAAATAAAGTTCCTTTAAAGAACTTCTAGATGAATTCGAAGGTAAATATACAAAACAAACAAAAAGACGTCCCATCCTAAAAGGATCAGGATGAAAGCGGATTTCCATTCTCCAAATATGACCCACATCGCTGTTTACAGTTTGGATTTAAAAGGAGACTCCTTTCATTGAGGATTTGGGTCATTTGTCTGCACTGCGTTATTAGTCAGGCCGGTATTGTTTTCACCCTAACAACAAGTGTGTGTGGGAGCTTTTCCAAAGCAGGTTCCTGTCGTCGTTGATCGTTGCACTACCTGCTAAAAGTTTAATGCTCTGCACGTTTTCTGTGTCTGTCTATCATCACTCCGAATTAGGTCAGTGGTTATTGCGACTGCTCCGGTCGTCACCGAGCTTTTCCTGCACTGAGAGGAAACCCTTCTATAAATGTCGTGATGGCACATTTATTGTGCTTCACTTCCTGTCAGTAGCTGATCTCTGCACACGCCTCGACCTTAATGAGCAGGTGTCGCAGCACCTGGCTGGCTCTGGATGGAAGCGGCGTTTTAAAAGCATTCTCTCCATGTTTGGAGAATACATGAATACATCCGCTGAACTCGGTGTGTGTTTGACAGGACTTCATCCTGGATCACTACAATGAAGACGGTCGAACGTTCGAGGAGGAGATTGCAGATCTGATGGACCTGCGGCAGGTAAGCTGTTTAAATGCTCTATCAGCAGCTCCCCAGCATGTTATTCTCTAGCTTAAAAACCATCATCAGTTCCACGCCTCTGGGTTGGGAAATAACTGGTTGTGTTGCTACAGTTTCAAACACTAGCCTTTAAGTGCCTGAAATGAGTTTGAGTGGGAACACTGCGTCATCACAGCTAAAGCTTTGTTCTGCCCTTACAGGCCTGCAGAACACCAAGCCGAAATGAAGCTGGGGTGGAGCTGCTCGCAAAATACTACGGCCATCTTCCCCTGATAGAGAACCGATTCTTCTCCCCAACCCGCCAGACCGGCATCTTCTTCACCTGGTATGATCGGCTTTACGCACCTCTTCACATCCTTTATACTTTTTCCTGTTTATTTGCAATTTGTCTGATAAATAGACCTTCATAAAGTCTATAATCTTGAGGAGAAAGAACATATTTCCGAAATGAATATTCGATATGTGTTCCTAAGTAAAATCCGGTGCAGTGAATTCCATTCAGAAGTTTCCTAATTAACAGCAACACCTTCATAAACTGTTGTTTCCTCATAGAGAATTGAGACATTTTAAAGTATTGTTCTATGAAAGACTGTTAAAAGAGCTCATAAAACATCCCATTGAAGTTTGTCACAGTGAGAACTATGTAGTACCCTTCAACCTGACCCAAACCGAAACATGGAGGTGGGAGTATCAGGCTTTAGGGAGGATTTTCTGCAGCTAGAAGGGGGGTACGGGTGGAATAAACAAGATACCAGAAAGTTATCCTTTAAATTTAACTTCCTGACATGTTGAAAGTCACTCATTATTTTCTTTTCTCTTTAGAAAAATGTTATCCACTTTGGGGGGTATGAAAAATGTTTGAGAGGACCGATATTTTGGGAAAAACTATTCAATTTGATGTGGATTTCTGCTTGAACAACAAAATAATTTCCATTTATTTTGTACTTTTATATAAGCAATGTGTAAAGAAACTGATGGCCAAAAGGCATTGAGCAATCCTCCTTTAAATCAGCTGCTTTGAGCTCCTTTGTTGGGGGTTTTCAGTCTTCAAGTATTCTGACACCTCCTTAAATCTGTGGATCAGGAAGTCTATCCCCACCTAATGCCTCGCGACTCATTGGAGAATTAAAGGAGAAAGATTTAGGCGGGTGCCAACTGTTTGTCTCCCTACAGCTTGTTTTTTTTTCATGCAATGAAAGGTGGGAGTTAAAACAGAAGAATGAGCTGCATAAAAACTATAGACAAAAAGAAAATCTCTGCAATATGGTTTAAAAAACAAACATAAGGCCAATATGAAAGCTTTCAGGGACGTTCTACATAATGCTGGTTGAGATTTGAATGGCTTTGAATTGAACCGTAAACGGTGACAGGCTCTGGCTTCTATCCTGCAGGTACGACTCCTTCACAGGCGTTCCCGTATGCCAACAGAACCTGTCTCTAGAGAAAGCCAGCGTGGTCTTCAACACGGCAGCCCTGTACTCCCAGATCGGGACCCGCAGTAACCGGCAGACAACAGTGGGCTTGGAGCAGGCCATCTCCGCTTTCCAAAAAGCTGCAGGTACATCAAAGTTAGACTAAGACGATTTGGTTTCAATTGGTTCAGTAAGGTATTCGATAGTGACCTGGTAACAAACTCTCCTACGATTGTTTTAGTCACAGAAATAACGGTCATGTCAGTAGCTTTAAAAAAATGTTTGTGTTTTTTTTGTGCTGCAAATAATCACAGTAAGGACACAATAACGTATTGTTAAGACGGATAGTCGGCGCTTTATGTCGGCCTCCACCCTCTGGTGTCTGTTTGAAGAAGACGATCAAATACAGATGATGCTTCTTTGGCTTCTTGTCATGTGGCTGAAGTCCAGAAAAGCTTCAGCAAACATGAAGGAGCACTCCTCCTCCAGTAAGATGGTGATCGATGCGCGGCTCTGCAGTGTGGCGAGCGCTGCTCTTTAATTATAGCTCTCAACTTCAGTTAGACTTGTAAAAATAAAGCAATTATACTGTCAGAGGAAACATTGTTTGAGCAACAAACTGAGCTCTGAGCTGATAAATGTTTAGGATTTGCATGTAGTGGATTTGGCTTAAAGCTCTAAAGAGATGAGGACGAAGAATCTGAGCGAAGGTGGATGATATAGTGCTCTGTTTCTAAGGTCTGCTGTTGGGAATTTGGATTTTCTGACTGGATCCTTTAAAAAAACTTTAATTTTTTCATTAATGAGCAGATTGATAACAAAAAAGTGGCTCAACTTTACTTAAAGGAAAACAAACTGCAAGTATTTCAGCTCAAATTGCTTCTGAACTTTTAACTTTTGATATAGGACTTTTGATAAACCTATGAATTATGTTTTAGGACTGTTTGTATGTAGAGCTGCTTTCAATCAAATACTTTAAGAGATTTCATAAGAGGAAGCTTGAATTTATTCACACCCCTTTTTTTTAAATTATTGCTGGAGAACTTTAAGGGAAATAAGAGCATAATTCAAAAAAAATAGTCATAAAAAGTTAATATTTGTAACAGAAGTGATGTCGTTCGTATGTCTGTGAGAGAGAAATGAAAAGCAAACAATGTTTTTGGATTTCCATATTTCAAAACTGCTCAAGGTCATCACAGAGGTCAAGTTTTAAAGCCGTTTTAAGCGTATTAGCGGATAGAACAGTTGGAGCAACTGACATTAAAGAAGGAAACATCAAACCAAGTGTTTCCCAGAGAATGTAGATCCTTAACCTTATGCCTTACTAAAGCCTGCTAACATTTCCTAACCCCGAGTCCTCCAATCTATGCAGACATTTAAATAACTTTGGTGTACTTCCCTCCCTTCCTGAGCATGTCCCAACCTGTTATGGAAAATACAGCTTTCTTTGTGTTCTTTCATCTTATTTAATTTTTAAGCATCTGTTTGACACTGAACAGAGCTGATCTTGACGCCTCTCTTAGGATTATTATTATTACCGGCATAAATCAAAATGAGGTGTCAAGAAACAGAAAGAAAAATTCTTCACTTTGGCTTCAACCACCAGGGTAATTTTGGTTTCTTTAATTTTAAAACGAGATGAAAACACTGAAGGAAACGTAACCCTCCATAAAGGTGATTCTGATTTTGCTGTTTTGGGGACATACATGACTTAAAACCTTTTGGATTTCTGTTAACTGTTAACTCTCCTCCAGGCATGCTGAGCCACCTTAAGGAAACCTTCACCCACACGCCCAGCTACGACATGAGCCCAGCCATGGTGGGCATGCTGATCCGCCTGATGCTTGCTCAAGCGCAGGAGTGCATCTTTGAGAAGATTGCACTTCCTGGGGTCTTGAACCAGTTCAACTCCCTGATTAAAATGGCTCAGGAGGCTGCAAAGGTAAATACGACATCAGGAACCGTATGTGATGTCATCACGGTCATTTCCTCAAACCGCTGCTTTTAACGTCCACTTTGTTCCTCCGTCATCCTCCTACTTCCAGGTCTCAGAAATCTACGATCAGGTCCATCAGTCTATGATCCAGATGCCCATAAAAGACAACGTGCCGTTCTTCTGGTCCACCATGTCTCTGGTCAAAACCAACCACTACCGTGCCATCGCACATCACTTCTTAGCTTCAGCGCTGCTCGATCATGAGTGTAAGAAAACCCTTTTTTTAGGAGGTAGTTATGTGTTTTTTTTTCCACACAAGAGTCAGTTGTCTGGAGTGAGAAAGTCCTCCTCCTCAGACCTCCTCAGACCCGCCTCAGTTCCTATCAGAGAACAGCCCTGCTCCCTAATGTAGGAAACACCCTTAACTGAGAATTTCTTTTGCCTGTAGTGCTGGCAGGGCTTCTGCTGGCTTTGCCAGATGACTGAACTGACTGCTGTTACACAACAGCCATTTGTGGACACACACACACACTCATCGACACACAAAATCAGCAGCTTTATCCATAGGAGCTGTGATCAAGAGAGAATGAAGCAAAGACTAGGAAGGAATTTAAAGTAGAACAGAGCTCCTTGGATTACAGCGAGCGACCCTTTGTGTATCCTGTCCTCATAACCAAAAACAAGTAATTGAAAAGATTTTTAAGTTGAGGAAAAACTTCTAAGAAAAGTGTTTTTTTGTTTTTGTTTGACAGCAGCATGCTGCTGTGGGGTTTGCGTAACCATGGTGATAGATCAGCTGTGTAAATGTCATAGTTCATTCTTTTATTATTAAAAAGGAAAACTTTGTGGTTTCTTTTCTAACCCACAATTAAATTTCTTTTGTCTTTAATTTGTTTTTTCTATTTGCTGAGCCTAATGGCAGGTTTTGAAAACAAGTTTAGCAGCAAAAACATGAGGAACTTCCTAGAGGAAAACTGTAGTGTTTGGACTAGGACCAATAAATGGAATAGCATCAAAACGAAACAGCTTTGAGTCTGGCAGCTCATTAACAAATTCCTGGGAGAATGAGAAAAATGAAGCAATTAACTGAAGGAGTGTGGGGAATAGAGGACGGATTGAAGCAGGGAGAAGCGCTAAATGATGGCAGAGGTAGAAAAGAGATGAAGCAAATAGTTCTGCATCGGTGAAGCAGAAGGTCTGCTCATATCTAAACCTTTAATCAGGAGATGCAGACTGTTTACAAGCACTTCATAAGGTTTTAAAACAGCTTATATTTTGAGGAGCATTTTGACTGAAAAACATTTGAACTGTCCTGACGTTTTTATGTAATCTTAATAATTAGCCAAATGAACATAAAGCTTTGCTTTTTCTTCACCATGCATCACATCAAAGCTCAGTCTGTTTGCTTTGGATTTTACATGTTGACCAACACAAGTGCTGAATAAAAGGATCGCATTTTGTTACCCAGAATAATTTAATCTGATGAGATGAAGAACTACCAGTTACAACTAGTTCAAATCTGCTCTTATCAGACGAAGCTATTTAAGCATGTATGCAGGGATGAGGGTTTACATCATTTATTGACATCATGAGAAATTTCCCATCATAACAGAGAGAATTTCGATTTATTATCTAAATAAATTATCTAATAATGATGATGAAAAACTCCAAAAAAAATAGACTATTGTCAGAATATTCATTTTTATTTTTTTTTTTATTTTATCTGTTGCTGGAGTTGCAAATTTGAAGAATATAATTAAATACGGTTACTGTGGGATGTTTAGTGACATAAATCTTACTTTCGATATATATTTCTATATAGTTTTTTAAGAACTTTATTTTTGGATTGTGGGGCTTTCTGTGGCAGGTATAAGACTGTAAAGAAGGAATGAAGAAGTTTATTTTAATCTGTTTTCCATTGTTACCACATTAGCGCGATCAGGGCTGCAACTAATGGTTACTTTGCTAATTGATTATTCTGTTGATCTTTTTTAAAAAATAATTGGATGGCAAAAAAGTTCCTTTAAAAATATTTTATACAGAATTTAAAGCAAGTGAAGCTAAAATAGTTTTCTTTGACGACAGAAAGTTTTTCATCTTTAATGCAAAATACTTTTATACTTTTTACAATTTTGGTATTACTGCATTGAGTGAGTTACTCTATTAGCTAAAGGCATGTTTGATGCCTTTAGTGCAGAATATTACTGCACTAATACTCTCTATAGTGCAGTTAACGATTAGTTGATAATTATTTCACTGATGAATTAATCACAATTAATCAGATTAGTCGTTTCAGCCCTAGATCAGGTTTTACTTCCTTATCTCCCAGCTCGACAGGCATTCAACCCACTTCATGGCTGAAAGTTAATCAGATCTTTTCCTTTGTGAACCATGGTGGTGGCAGCATCATGCTGTGGCGAAGCGTTTCTACAGTAGCTTCAAATGAGGCGGTTCTGAAAGTTAGGGAAGCTTAAAGAATAAAGCCTTTAGACCGAGGTGGTGATCCACCTTCCAGCAGGACAGTAACCTTAAACTCACAACCAGAGCAACAAAGAACGAGTTCAGATCAAAGCATAATCTTTTGTTTGGAAAAAAAGAAACACATTCATAGTTTTTCTTTGCTTTACAAGAAAGTGATTGTTTTTATGGAAATCCATGAAAGTTTTAAACTTCCCACCAAAACATTTTAGACAACAACTAAATATTCCCAATATTTTTCAGTTCATTTTTAAAAATCATTTTCAAGGCTTCATATGAATCAGATTTCAAAGGATCATTTATGAGCTGATTTTTTTTTCAGGTTTAAAATGTCCTGCAGTTCAAAATGAGACCTTTTCTCAGTCTGAGATTGATTATTTTGTTCCTCTGTGTTCAGTGGGTCCCAATGATGACGAGGATCAGCAGGAGAAGACCTTATCTCAGGTGTACGATCAGCTCCCTGAGGGATGCTCCCCACTCGACGTCCTGAAGAACAAAGATGAACGTGAACGTATCGGTAAGCTAAACGCAGCAGGGGGAATACCTTTAATGGCTGCTTCTGTGCGTCTCTCATCACATTATGTTCCTCTCTGCTCCTGGTTTCGTCCATTTCTCTGTAGGTAAAGCTCATATTCGTCGCGCCATCGCTGGTCACGAAGAGGCTCTCAGGAATCACGGTCTGTGCCAGCAGCAGGACAAGCACGACATTCTGCAGGAAATTTTAAAAGCCAGCCACCAGCGCTCACTCAGCAAGTACACAGACTTTGAAAACGAGGAAGAGTTTGTGGACTACATCGAAGCTCCAGACATCATCTGTGAGTCCTTGGGCTGTTTTAAAAGAAGCAAATATCCTGTTTGGTTTAGCACAGGATGTTAAGATAAGATGTGAGGAATCCAGTCTGTCTGTGTTAGAAGAGAATATCGCAGAGATTGGCTTAGCAACAGAACAATGAGCCGAGCGTCTCCACAACAAATGCTTCCCGGAGCTCAGAGAGCTTTTTATTGACTCGTGTGGATTGTCTCTCAGGAAACCTGACATGAAAAGCTTCTGTGTTGTTTTCCACACTTGCTGCAGTTATATTAGCTCTGATAAGTGACGTTTATCTCTGAGCTCAGGTGATGTAATGTTTGCTGTTAACTTCATGCCCTCCTCCCTGCAGGACAGCAGCTCTGATGTGTTGGTGACAGTAAACATTGTGAATGACTGCATCATGTCTGCTCTTCCTTTCACAGCTAAAACAGAGCATAAAGCAGAAATGGAGATTCCTGCTTCCACAAAGGTGAAAGTCAGCGACTTTTTCCAGAGGCTGGTATGTGGGTTACTAATAAACTTTCACTTACATTACACTACATTTCCTCTGATGGTTGGTTTATTCATCAAGTGGTATGAAATGGCTCTGGGATTTTTAACAATAAACACCTGCTTGGACTAAAAACAACAACAACAAAAACAGAGTTTTCAGCCATTTCTGAATAAAACCAACCAAAGCTGAGACTCCAGGAAGCTTTGGAACTTTTAGTCTTTTTTTGAAGACATTTCCAAAGCATTCTGGACTTTCATCCAAAGCAGTAAATGCAAAACTAACACTAACAGTGGACGGAGAAGGGTGGAGCTTGGTTTAAGCCAGAGAGAAGTGGAACTTCCTCTGACTTATTGTTCTTGTTGTGGGCTGGGATTAGTGTTTTGAATTTTCCTTGGGATTTTGTGGTTCGGCACACTTCCTACATTTCATCCGAGATGAATCCTACTTCTATCACGTTTCACACACTGGAATGTATTTTAATGAGGAGTTGTGTGACAGAACAGCTGAAGCAGTGGAATATTGTGCAGCAGAAGAGAAAGATGCATGTTTTTAGATCTGAAAGGAATGACGTGCATCAGTCAGAAGCCCAGAGCTGCAGAGATCCACCCGCACTCCTCATTAGTCTGACTTTGGAAAAAGTGGGAAAAAAGGCCAATTTTGAATGAAAAAAAATCTAAGTTTGGTTTGCTAAATGCCTTGTTAAAGCACAGCAGCATCATGCTGTGGGATACCTTTCTTACTGGCCAGGGGGGAAGGAAAGATTATTTCCATCAAATCTGGACCAAAACCTACAAAACACACTGGAGGTGGTTTACCAACCGCAACCCTAAAAAACAAGCAAAGCTGCATTGAAGGAGTTAAGATTAAACTTTATGCAATTGTTAAAATAGTCTAGTCAAAGTCTAGGGACAAATATTTGCAAACTGGCAGAGAGGTACACCAAAAGACCAGCGGTGATTATAGAAAGAATTTATCAGAAATGCACTACACACTCAGATATTGGTTTGCAAAAGATTTTTTTTTTCAGTTTGATCAGTTCTACTTCCTGTTAGCCTGTCGGATAACATTCCAATAAGAAACATTTCTGGGATGTGAGAAAATGTGAAAAACATCACAAGTTGCTGTATACTCTAAGCTCCTCCTGTTTAAACGTTGGAATTCAATTCTTTTTTGCTCTGATATGATATTTGCTGTTATTTAGCTGCCATGATCCAGTTGGAACATTTTTTTCTCACTGTTTGAATCCTCTGAGACGATTCCAAAATCTAGACCGTCTCTCTTTGGTTAAGCCCAGTTTACAACTACTCTAATAAAATACAGGCATCAGTTTCACACAGCGGGGGGTAAAGCCTCAGACCGTAAGCAGCTCTGTTGTTCCTGTCATAAAATCCAACTCACCTCTTTAATAACAGTTTAAGCCAGAGGTTGTAATCCTTTAAAAGATTTACAAGATTGCCAGATTTAAATGTTTTATTTCAGGGCTATCCTTGTGGTAAAGATAAAATAAAAAATAAAGAATCTTTTTGTTTGGAGGAATCAAAGAGGATTTATTTCTCCATCAAGATCTTCTCTGCTTGCCCTGGCAGTAAAGGTACCACTTCAGTGCTGTCAATGTGTGGCTTTTTGAAATCTTCGTAGCTGTTTAATGAACAGAGGATGAAGTATAAATGCTGCTGTTTGTAAAAGTTAGTGTGCCGGAGTCTGGAAGGAACTTCTTCCAGAAATGGGCATCAAAACAAACAAAAATAAAATAAAAATGACTCTAAGCAACATAAAACTCAGCAGGAAATTGTTCTTTTTGAATCTACAAATCAAATTAACCAAAGCATTTTTTCCCCTGTGTCGACTCAGGGCCCTTTGTCAGTCTTCTCAGCCAAACAGAAGTGGACGCCACCAAGGAAAATCCTTGTTTGTACAGAGGACAGAGACCTGGGTTTCACTCTGAAGGGAGAAGCACCGGTTCAGGTGGTCTCTTTGGACCCTCTCAGCAAAGCTGCTGTAAGTTAAACCACAATTTTGCAACTGAGTGCAGAAGAATAATGGGGTTGCTTTTAGAACACCAAATTCAGACATCAAATCTGAAGAAATCAAAGTTTGAAACTAAATAAAAGCTTCTAAAATGGAGATGAGAGGATATATCCAGAGAAGAGGAGGAGGTCAAAAGAAAACCTGGACTCCAAACCTACCAGCACTCTATCCAGGGTTTTAAAAGCATGTGGTGTGGGTCCATGCTTTTGTTTTTGGTGGTCATTTTAGTTAAGGGCTCAGCGGTCCTTTATGCTAACAGTCCTTTGCTACAGAGGTAGAGGGCAGGATGGCATGTTCATCCACACGTTATATTTAGAGCCACCTTCTCCACCAAGGAGGACCAGGAGCCAGTGGATGAAGGTTACTAAAGAGAAAAACATAGGTGGAGATTAATTTACTCCAATTATCCAAATGGGTTCACCTCTCTTTTGGAATAAAATCTCAACTGACAGGTTTACATGAAACATTTTTGATCTGATCAAGCCTTCAATTATTTCTGTCCATGTAAAAGTAGCCATTAGCTGATACTGAGGAGGTAATTCAGCCATTTGATTCAGGTGTGTTGAAGGAGTTCCCCACCCCTGATCTGAGGAAACTCGGCTGTTTGCGTTGAGTCAGTGACCCTCCAGGATGTGAGACAGTAAACATTTATTCGCCTCGTGTGGTTGACTCTCCAGCAATCTCTCACCCAGAGCATGCATGCAGAGACAGTGGAGAGGAAAAAAAACTCAGGAAGAAACCTGGAGCAGAGCCAGGCTCAGTGTGCAAAACATCCGTTTCACATAATTCTTTTAGTCCTTTTCTTTCTAGCAGTATTCCATTTAGAGATCTCGATTTTACCACGTCATCGTTTCTATCTGGAACTGAATGAGCTTCTCCTGTGGTGGAAAAGTGTTTTTAAATTTCTCCTCTACTTCAACAAAACATTAATAAAGGCTAATTGTAACTGGACATTTTATACCTAATGGTTCATAGAATATGATGTTTTTTGGCTTTTAGTATTTAGTCCTTGCTCAATGACTAAATAACAGTTGGCTCTAATGCAGCTGGAGTTTTGGGACAGTTTTAAATTTCAGAGAATGCAAAGAATAGTTTAAAATGGTCTTTGATTCAAATCAGATGAGTCGCTAAGACTTAAACAGGATGCCTGTCTAAAAATGTTCCAGTACACTCCCCTCCTCCCATCTGACATGCAGGCCACTTAATTAAATTAAGAAATGGGGAGTATTTACGCCCTGCAATCCTTTATAGCCTGACAGCTCATTAAGAAGTGCTAACAAAAAGCAGGCCTTAATAAGCTGTGCAGGTTATCCACAGAAACAGATTAGTGGTGCTTTTTTAAACCCTACTCTCTTAGCAACCTGATTTTAAATCATTCGGCAGCATTTTCTACTCGAGCCTAATGATTGTGTTGAGACTGTGGACCAGTTTAGACAGAGATCATTGAACTCCTGCCCGTGGATATGAACTCCCACAAAATAAAGTGCTCCTCTGCACACACTGTCGCCTGTGTTTTACCTCAGAGCTCTGACCGCTTATTGTATCTGCCTCGGGGTAGGACGCAAAATAAAAGAAACCCCTTCAACTAATTCCTTGTAAATTTTGTATAGTCAAGTGTAAAAGCCTCTAACTCCTGTTCTCTTGTCTTTTTAAGGCTGATGGACTGAAGGAGGGCGACTATATCGTAGCGGTGGGCGACAGAGACACCAAATGGATGGGTGTGAGTGACATGATGCGACTTCTGAAAGACGTGGACGAAGAGGGCATTGAAATCCAGGTGGTCAGCATGATCGACAACAGCCCCACTATGGTATGCCTCTACCACGATTTGTATAAATATTCATGAACTATGCAAAGTAACACATCATTGTACAGTGGAAAGAAATGATGCATTTTAAGTAAAGGGATAGTGTGTAAGAATTACTGCCAT
Source organism: Jordanella pulchra (assembly GCA_034780135.1). Lineage (NCBI taxonomy): Eukaryota > Metazoa > Chordata > Actinopteri > Cyprinodontiformes > Cyprinodontidae > Jordanella > Jordanella pulchra. The sequence continues at coordinate 8,911 of JAUZNJ010114685.1, read as the reverse complement.
CTAGCGTGGAAACGGGGCATTTCAGTCAAACGAGCACTAGTGCGTCTATAGCTGGGTTTCCATTGCAAATGTGCGCAAAACTATGTCAATATTCTGCTAAATTTGAAAATGCTAAATGCTAAGAAAATGCAATTGAAGTACTTCCATTAAACTGATGACTGAGCACCAATACATGCCAACCCTTTTGGTTAGTTTTTTTTTTTTTAAGTATTAATTTTTAAAGGTTTTAATATGTGCCCATTTCCTTTCCACCTCACAGTTATGCACCAAGCTGTGTTGGTCTATCACAGATGTTTTTGGAATGTAACCGAATTAAAAAAAGATAAATAGTTACATTAAAGATGGATTACAAGCAGCAAAATAAAGCTAATAAATCTTTGAATGTTTCTATTCAGCCAACGAAGAGCGCCACCTTCAGTGGAAACCTGCCCAAGACCTACTCCATGATCTGTTTGGCGTATAACGATGAAGACAAGGTCTCCAAATCCCACAAAGTGGCCAAGAAGCCATCATTCCTCAGCTGGGGTCTGAAGAACAAGATGAAGAGCGCCAGCACCTTGAGCCTCCCTACAGCCGACCAGTCGGGCACTCTGCCCTGGAACAAACCCATCCCCAGCTTCCCGAGCTCCAGTGCCTACAACGACAGCACCTTCCACTGAGCTGGGCTGCAGGGCTCAGCCTTCAGAGATACGCAGCGCTGTGCTGTTCATGTACTGGTTGTCTTTGCACCAGCATTACCACACATTGAAAAACACTGTGCCAAAATACATGATGCTAATAGGATGATGGATCCTTACGCTCCATGCCAATATGTGTGCAGCACAGAATGACTACGAACGATTGCAATTCAGAAAAAGCACAAGAAGGAAAAAGTTTGAACACAGCAGCGTCTGTTGCTTTCCAAGGCAGTGGTTTTAATGTGGCTGCATACATGAAGGACCTCGTCACAAAAATATTAAACTAAATGATCACAGAGGGAAAAAAAGAAAATGTGATGTGAAGTTTCTCTGATGTCAAGAAAATTTTTTTAGAATGCAATATCTGATAAGCTGCTAAATCATACCTTGGTTTTGTGTTACTGTCCATTTTATTTGAGAGACAGCCTTGGAAGATGGTGTTGGAGCTCCGTGCCATGTCAGCAACACAATGTAAATAGAAATATTCATGTTTTGTTTCACGATTTACTAGTTGTGCTCGGGCTCCACACCTCCAACGTTCCAGGAGGAGTCATTTACCCGTCGGTTTGATGTTACCCACCTGGTTCATTCGGGGGAAGCTTGAGCTCTGCATCTTTATCAATGTGAATCTGTTTGTAGTCTGTTTTATTAGAAGGGAAGAACGTGGTACCACTGATGTTCATGATGCACACACGGCCAGCCAAGGTGGCCCAGATCAAAGCTTTTCCCATCTGTCCTCACATGCCTTAATGTTAGCTAGAACTCACGTTTTACTGACACTCTGCTGTGTTGGACTATCTCTCTATCTACAAAGTAGATTCTTATATTCGTTTGATAATCAAATTATTTATGTTATTAATAAAAAACGACACAAAAATATATATTTACCTTTTTAACTTTAGTTCTAAATTGTTTCTTGGTGGCTCTCTGTCTCTTGGAGGAATGTATTTTATTAGCTTTGTCTACTTCTACCTGTTTTTTGTCTTTGTAAAAAAAGTTGTTAATGTTTTTAAACAGTTCTGCTGATATGTAATATTCGGTACTGTCTCTGTTTACTTAATGCTGTTTTTAAGTGCCTGTTATGCTAAATCATGAAGTAAAATGTTACGTTATTGCAGAGGACTGTGCAGCAACTGCCTCATGTTATATTAGCTTTTTGTTAATGCCACAGTGCCTGGTGATGCATAGTGCCTTGGTGTAGATGGTTAGGGCTTCTTGTCTTGTAATGCTTTCTCGTTCGTTTGCTCCATGTTCTGCACTTTGTGCTGCATAGTTGCTCATTGTTAGCTCTTTGTCATATGTGTAAACTCAAATAAAATAGAACAAACAAAGGGACCAAGATGGATTTTCTGAAGTATTTGTCGAGCTGTTCTGTATCTGGAGTCAACAATGCAGAGCAGGTGGGAAATGTCTGGAATGAAGTCGGACTGAAACAACCAGCCAGCAGCGGTTTGCAGGTCAGGCTGGTACCACATGACATCCTAATCCATCATCACACAGACTGAAACTAACATGGGATTACATTTTACTCATCTGAACTTTTTATGGTCATAACAATAACCATGTGGCTTTTTTATTGTTGTTTTTTTTTTTTCTTTAAGTTGTTAGAATTAAATTATTATCTAATTCAATCCAAATAAATAAGTTTTTCTGGAGAGAAAAAGTCTAATTCTGTTCAACCAAAATCTAACAGAGAAAAGCTGTCAGATTGATCTCTGAAATGGATGTTCCCTCTAAATTCTTCTTTAGTTTGGAGAAGAAAACAGGTCATAATCATCTCATCCATTGTTTTCTGTCAGATGATGGAAAATAGTTCACCAAACCTACTAAATTGTTGGAGCTTTAGACTTTTTCCAAAGCAATTTTAAAGATGACTCTTTGAATACTGAGGAGTTTCTTAATAACTTCCCAAAAATTTCAGACCAAGATCAAACTATTTTCGGTCATCTTTTTCCCCTACAAGAACTGCATTAGACCCTGTTGAGCATGGAAATCTGTGAAGCTCTGCTAATAGATGGCTTCCCTGTGGAATTTCATAAATCAAGTTGGTCTGTGTTGAAAGTCTTCAATGACGGTGTAGCAAGACGGGAGATGCCCCTCAGCTCACAGAGCTGCGCTCACTCTTCTTCCTAATAAGGGGGGTCTTTATGAAATAAAAAACTGAAGACCTGTAAGTTTATTATATAAGGATTGTAACTCTTGTCAAATGTCTTGATTAATCAGGTTATAAATCAGTCCTGTTGTATTTCTGGTAGATCAATAAGAGATAATATTCTACTAATTTAAGATTATTTGGACATAACTTTTAGTCTTATTTCTCTTGACCAAGGAAAGATATTTGAATGTGTGGTGCAGCACCCATAGGAAAACATGTTGCTCATCTGTTGTTCAATGTCATCTCTTGAGATCTTTTTGAGCATCTCATAATTATATCTTTTTGTAATAATGTGTTTCTGAATTACTTGTCCTAAAGGGCCCCTATGAGCAAAAGATGAGGTAAAAAGAGACGAGACATCACCAAGACATAAAAGGATAGAGCTGAGAAAACCGTTTGAGCAATACTCAGAATACTGAGGCGATTTCATAACGGTGTGGCTATGCTTACAATTATGTCTTAATCATTTTGAAGAAAAATTAAAGAACTAATATGTGATAAATCTGAGATTACTTCTGTAGTACCCTTTATTTCCAAATAAGCTGATAAAAACTTAGGATGGGTTAGAAAGACACATTTGGCAGGCACACATTTGTCCAGAACATGTCTACTTTTTCTCTTAACTGAGGTCAAAAAGATCAAGAGATAACACTGAACAACAGATGAGCAGCACATTTTTCCTATGGGCAATATCTCTGAAGGTTTTTGGTTTTCCTCTGGTTTCGTTGCCATGATTAAAACCTGTTTTTGTTCTAAAGTTTGTTGAAGGTCAAAGGTTAGGTTTAAGTGCTCCTTTTAATGTAAATAGAAGTATTGGAATAAAGTGTGCAATGTCAGGAATGTTTTCTGTTAGTGTTGAATCTAATCGTGTCAAATTAGAAAAAGGTTACAAGGCATAAAATTAAAAGGAACTTTTTTACCTTTTTTATTTTTTGCATATGCTGATGATATTATCATATCTATTAAAGAAAAGTCAGATACTCTTACTTTAATAGTAATTATTAAATATTTTAGTAGAATCTCTGATCCCTGATCAATTAAAATTGGTGATTACTTACATGTGGTTCTGAAAAAGGTTTAATTAAAATGATGGAGGGTAGGTTGAAGAAATGGCACCACAATGACAATTTACTACAAATTTCTTATAGAAGTCGTACAGTTATTATTAATAATCTTGTTGCTTCATCTTTATGGCATCATTTACCTGTTTTGGAACCTTCTCTGAACTTATTAATAGAATTACAGACTATTATTATAACATTGGGTGCTTAGTGTTTTGTTTTCACCAGAGGAAGGCAGTTTAGAAAGTAGAAAAGCAGAATTCATGTTATAGTTTTTACAGATTGTTTTTGGATGGGGATTAAAATCTTTTATAGTGGTAAGTTGCAGATTTTTTTATTTTTCTTAAGAGTCAGTAATTTAACTTTAGAAACCTGGAGGCTGATGGAAACAAAGAGACTTGGGACACTTTGCAGTTGGGACTTCTTTGCACTTGTTATGACTGGAATCTATCCTCATGGGATCTCGCTTAGGCCTAATCCTAGAATAACATGGCAAGGATCTCAGAACGTCGATGAAAAAGGGAGATACTTGTAGAAGACATTTACCTGAACTTTTGGAGCTGAAATGGAAGATGCTGTCTCCTTGGCAAGACTTAGACTTCTGGACGACATAGGGACCACTTTTCATCATTTTGCTTCCTTCTATCTCTCAGCCTCAGACTTTATGCTTGTTTTGTTTTTTTCTTATCCAAGTAGCTTTGTCTGGTCTGTTCCTGTTTGCTGTGGCTCGATCCTGGGGAGAAATGTCAACTGGACTGCTGCTATTAACACCTTTGTTTATAGCTATTGGAGCTTGACCTGTTTTTCAGTGTTGTCCTGTTTCTCTTACTGTGACTAACTGGATGTGCTCTCTTTCCTCCTCTGACATGGGAACTGGGTTGGAGCTTGTATGTCTGGCTGTGTCTTTCCTGGAGGGGGACAGTCACCCTTCCTGGAGCTGGCTGACAGTTACCTTTTATATCTTTGCTTCTGTCTCCTTGAACCCCAGTCGGCCTCAGCAGATGGCCGCTCACACTGAGCCTGGTTCTGCTGGAGGTTTCTTCCTGTTAAAAGGGTTTTTTCTCTCTGCTGTTGCTACATGCATGCCTGGCATGAAGAATTGCAGTCAAGTCAATGATTCAATGCAATCAGCTGATTTTCTTTAGATAAAAAACTCTTAACTAATCTGACTGAGTGATTTGATTGAATTATATTTGTAAAGTGCCTTGAGATGACGTGTTGTTAATTAGTGCCATATAAATAAACTAAACTGAATTTACCATGGGTTAATAGATTTTTAACACCTGATAAACTGACCTTTTTTTATTGTGTATTAAGCCACAACTGAAGGACTTTGAAATTCCTGGTTCTTTTTTAGAGAAGGACAAAAGTTTATGGACACCACTGGATTCTGTGAATAAGAGGACAGTATATAAGAGATGTGTTAAGGTTTTAAACAAGGGGAAGTGAAAAGATAATAAAGATACTCGTTGCAGAGATTATTTTAAGGTTAATGCTAATGTCAAAACTGTTTGTGAGTTACTATATAAGCCACCACTGACCAGAAATGTTGGTGATTTAAAGTGCAGAATTTTACATGGTATTGCTGCACTTAAGGCTTTCTAATATTGATCTTTTCATTTCAAATAAATGTAATTTTGTTAGAGAAAACATTTATTTATTGTTTTAAACAATATTTTTTAATAATTGATTTATTCACAGTACATACTTAGCGCCATTTGGAATTTCTTTCTTTCTTTCTTTCTTTCTTTCTTTCTTTCTTTCTTTCTTTCTTTCTTTCTTTCTTTCTTTCTTTCTTTCTTGCGGTCTCACTTTTTATTGAATGGAACACATACGCCCCCTGCTGGCCAGGCTAGTGACGAACAGAACCGTCGTTGCTAGGGAATGTAAAACTTTCTCTAATTGGCTAAATTCAAGCAGCGAAACCAATCAGCGCTTATTTTGCAGATACGTGGTTTCCTCTGAATAAGCGTCTGGATACGACCGATCTTAAATCAGTAGCACCTCTAAATTTAGTTAGCCTGGTTGCTTCGTACACTTTTTAAAGAACTGAAGACATATTTCAGTTACATTGCGGACACAGGTCTGGTTGTTTTTAATACAGTTTTTCGATCGGTCTGAAAAGTCAAGCTTTCCCGTCAAGTTAGTGAGGTAAAGGTGTTTTCATTATGATGAAATTCAACTTCAGACGGGATAAAGACAAGGAGTTTGTAAGTTTCAGTGATTTCACACTTGTAAATGTTTAGCCGGTTGTTCTGCTGCTCTGTGTGTAGCTAGCAACGCCTCAGTCAGTCAGTGGATTAGCGTATCCATACTCTTCAGCTGAAACTGAACATCGTCCACACATTTTACATCGTTTCTGGTTTACTATAATCGCTAAAATAAGTCATTTGAGTTTTTCCAACGCTTTCCTATATTACCCCGTCGTTTGTTCACATGTTGTCATAATATAATTTCAATGCGTTTCACTGGGACCTTATTCGATAGCAACACAAAAATCTTTATTGTTTTACAAAAGAAATGCAGGATCAGAACCACTTTTTATTGCAGGTTTGTCTTTATAAGCTTTGCTAAACTGATCACTTATTTAGCCTTCCTTCCTATTTTAAAATAGCAAATTGTAGGCCTTGTCCCTGAATTGTGGACTTTCAAACACAATCTTGCTTTACATTTAAAAAGTTGCACTGCAGCCCTGCCTGTGTTCCCTGTATGACTGATCGATTTAAGCAGTCCAGTGCTTTATTGCCTATATTTTCTTATTTTTCTTCTTCCATAAAGCCAAGATCAATGTGATGCACAACGTATTGTGTTATTTCTTTGATTAAAAAAAGAAAAATGCATCCCCTGAGCTTTGGATTTCTGCAAGTCCTCCAAAGTTAGCCGGTCCCTCTTGGCTGCTTCACTGATTTTTAAAACATAAAGTTCTTCTTAACTTTATCAGCTGCATTCCTTGTTCTTAATGACCTCAAACATTTGACGCCTTTACTGATCAGCTGCATTCAGACTGACTCACAGCTGGACTCTATTAAATAATCACTTGATTTCCGAAGGTATTTGTTTTCTCTTCTTTTTGTTTTTTTCCATACATTTTCAGGGATATCAGAGTAAATTGACACAGCACATTGTACATAAAGTTAGAATCCAAGGTTTAAAACCATGTGTTATTTCACGTCCACATCATAATTCAGTTCTATTTTGTGTTGCTTTATCACACAACATCCCAATGAAAACATTGAAATTGAATTTCTGTTTGCAACATGACATGAAATCCATAGGTGCTACTGCAAGGCATGTGGGTCTGTTTCCATCTGCATCCATTGTTGCAATAAAATGATGTTTATTATTATTTCATTTACAATCCCTCATCCTCTTTGCATAAGTCATTGATGTGTCTGTGTGAGACCGACTGACCCTGGAAGCTCTCCCTGTGTTGATCTCTTGTGTAGAAGCACATAGCTCATGGTTTGATCCCTGCCGCCTCCATCGCTCCTAAAGCTGCTGTGCCGCGTACTCCTCCCCCACAGAGCCCAGACCCCTCACCTGACAGACATAGGTACCTTCTGACACACTCCCTTTAACTTCAACATTTCACACCATTTTCCATTATTTCAGCTTCTTTTTTTAACACTTGTCCTCACTAGATGTGGGTAGAGGAGCCAATACTTGTGCTCAAGTAAAAGTAACGCCACTGCTTCATATTTTTACTCAAGTAAAGGCAAAAACATGCAGTCGAAGAAACTACAGTAACAAGACAAAAAAATGTTTGGTAAAAAAAAAAGACTTTTTTATTAAAATAAATTTTCATTATAGAGAGACGAACAAAGGATTGTGAGCAAAAGAGCAGCTTTCACTGGTAATTAACGTTGATTTGCTATTTGTTCTGTTATACAAACATTAAAGATGATTTAAGGAATCTACCAAAGCGGCCAAGAAAAATCTTTAACAAAGACTAAGCTTTTTTTTCTGAGGTATAAATTTAAGGTGACACATAGGACTTTTTCTTTTAATGGACTTGTTTACGCACTAATAGCTTGGTTGTTTCTTCATTTGTCTAAACAGCCAATTACAAATAAACATATATGTTGTTGTAATTAAATGCTTTATATAAGCTGTCACTGATGTTATCAGGATGATCTTACATAACATTTGGCCAAATCAATGCAGAAATGGCCCAACAAACAGAAAGTCTATCTTTTGCATGGTAATTTTTTTTTTCTGAGACAGAAAGTTCACTGACTTCCTACAGGATGAGCTGAAGAGAACAGAGGAGAAAAGGACTGAACGTCCTCATAACTAATTGCTTCTTATATTTATTATAATTATTGAATATAAAAGTTTCGTTTTTTTTGTTTTTCTTGTTTTAACTCTAAAAATTAAAAACACATTTAGTGTCATTGGTGTTAGAAGAGGGAAGCAGCCTAATTAAATCATTTGGGCTGAAACTGAGAAGTGACTAAATTATACAGTAGATCTAAAAAGGATGAGATAAAACTCATATATTTACTGACTCTGCCTGTTTATTACTTAAAGCCTGTGCTCACGTCCACAGATCTGCCTTAGCTGCAGCTATTCTGTCTTCTTCACTCACTGGACAGACGTGGGCCATCCCACCGACTCGCCCAAGGTCCTTTTCTGACACAGATCGCTCAGAATCCTTCATATCTGGGCCAAACTTCAGCACGGTGCTTTACACCAGGTACAGCCTCCTTTAACACTAAGAGACGGTCCTTCAGAGTCCACCTGTCGCTAAAACCAGTTCAGAAAAAGTAGGACCAAGTCAGCTTTCTGACCTTATAGCTGGCCTTTAACATACTGCTGACCTGCTCTATGGAGATGGAGATTTCAGGTTCCAACAGGACTTGGCGCCTGCACACAGCACAAAATCTACCTGTGCCTGGTTTACAGACCATGGTATTTCTGTTCTAAATTGGCCAGCCAACTCCCCTGACCTTAGCCCCATAGAAAATCTGTGGGTTATTGTGAAAAGGAAGATGCAGAATGCCAGACCCAAAAACGCA